>PITA01030467.1:0-16041 GCA_004023965.1 Spilogale gracilis | reverse complement strand
ACCCTCCAATTTGTTTCTACCTTTTTGCCGATGTTCTTTGTCTCTCGTGGCGGTCCAGAAGTGGGAAATATCACATTTCAGGCTGGTTTCATGGGTGTTCACGGTGGTCTTGTAGTGGTTTTTTTGTTGGAATTCAGCTCTCTTCAGGGAACTCCCTGAAATGCGGTCACCTGGCCTTCCGCCATCTTGACCCCTCCTTCATTTCAATTTCTATATCTCACTCAGAGTAGGAAGTACTGTCAAAGATGGGTCACGGCATGAATCTTGGCACACAATGAAAATAACCTCATTGTCTTTCTCTGATTGGCTTATTCAGCATAGCATAATACCCTCTCGTTCCATCCATGTCATTGCAAATAGGAAGGTTTTAAATTTTTATGGCTGTATAATATTCCATTGTATAAATATACCACATCTTCTTTATTCATTCATCAGTTGAAGGACATCTGGGCTCTTTCCATAGTTGGGCGATTGTGGACATTGCTGCTATAAACATTGGGGTGCACGTGCCCCTTTGGATCACTACATTTGTATCTTTGGGGTAAATACCCACTAGTGCAATTGCTGGGTCATAAGGTAGCTCTATTTACAGAATTTTTTGAAGAACTTCCATACTGTTTTCCAGAGTGGCTACACCAGCTTGCATTCCCACCAAGTGTAGGAGATTATCATATGATCTCACTGATATGAGGAATTAAAAAAAATTTTTTTAAGATTTTTTTAAATTTGATAGAAGCACAGATAGAGAGGGAACCACAAGCAGGGGGAGTGACAGAGGGAGAAGCAGGCCTCCCACCTGAGCAGGGAGCCAGATGCGGTGCTCGATCCTGGGACTCCAGGATCAGGACCTGAGCCAAAGGTAGACACTTAACTACTGAGCCACCCAGGTGCCCTGATATGAGGAATTTAAGAAACAAGGCAAAAGGATCATAGGGGAATAGATGAAAAAATGAAACAAGATGAAGCCAGAGAGGAAGACAAACCATAAGCGACTCCTAATCTCAGGAAACAAACTGAGGGTTGTAGGAGGGGAGGAAGGTGGTGGGATGGGGTGACTTGGTGATGGACCCTGGGGAGGGTATGTGTTGTGGTGAGCACTGTGTACTGTGAAAGACTGATGAAGCACAGACCTGTGCCCCTGAAACAAATAATACATTATATGTTAATAAAATAATAAAAAGAAATTAGACATTCGACATAACAGCGCAAAACTCACAGGTAAAGAAAAATGGAAAAACATGAAATTAAGACACAGTATACAAAAGAAGTAAGAAAAATAATCTGGAACAAATACAGAATGAAAATAGTATTACGTGAGGCTTAATAACTTTCACAAGCATTTTTTAAAAAATGACTTTTAAAAGCACCAGGCACAAATTGTATGGTTCATTTATTAGGAAAGTCATTTCTGAGTTTGGTTTGGCTCTGTAATTGAAATGGAGAGCAAAGAGATTTGAGCTTCATTTTGTTCTGTTTTCCTCTATGCAAAATAAGTTAATTTTGAGTGGAGGAGTTTAATATAATTTCTTACAAAGGTTTAACTATAAAGTATTAATTAAAACACTTTAATTTCTAACTTGAAGTTTTAAGCTAGTGCTTTAAATTATAAATTTCTAAAAGGTCAGGCATCCATATTATCCAAATTGTTAGTGCAGGACTATATCCATGAAAAGAGTACTCATATACTACCAATAAGGAAAAGCTTTAGGGGCGCCTGGGTGGCTCAGTTGGTTAAGCGACTGCCTTCGGCTCAGGTCATGATCCTGGAGACCTGGGATCGAGCCCCACATCGGACTCCCTGCTGGGCGGGAAGCCTGCTTCTCCCTCTCTCACTCCCCCTGCTTGTGTTCCCTCTCTGGCTGTGTTTCTCTCTGTCAAATAAATAAAATTAAAAAAAAAAAAAAAAAAAAGCTCTTATACTTAAAAAAAAATTTTAAAAACCCAAATGATAACCTAAATCTTCATCCAAAATATAGTTGTGGTTCACATTCATGTGTATTATTTTATATAATCCTTTAAAAAAAATTTTTTTAAAAAGATTTTATTTATTTATTTGACAGAGAGAAACACAGCCAGAGAGGGAGCACAAGCAGGGGGAGTGAGAGAGGGAGAAGCAGGCTTCCCGCCGAGCAGGGAGCCTGATGTGGGACTCGATCCCGGGTCTCCGGGATCATGACCTGAGCTGAAGGCAGTCGCTTAACCAACTGAGCCACCCAGGTGCCCCTATTTTATGTAATTCTTAACATATTAAGGAGGTGCTGCCTTGGGGCGCCTGGGTGACTCAGTTGGTTAAGCGACTGCCTTTGGCTCAGGAGTCCCAGGATCCAGTCCCACATTGGGCTCCCTGCTGAGCGGGGAGCCTACTTCTCCCTCTGACCCCTCCCCCATTTTGTGCTCTCTCTCTCAAATAAATAAATAAAATCTCAAAAAAAAGAGGAGGTGTTGGCTTCATCGCTCTGATGAGAAAATAGATTCAAAGAAGTTCAGGGACTCATTCATGGATCTTCTACAATAATGGCTAAGAGTTACACAGGAGAGTACTTCCAACACAACAAGCATCTTTTGTGTTTTACCCCAATGTTGGAAGGATTACATTACATTTGCTTTTTATAAATATAGTAATAGAGACAAAAATGTCGGAGAATACACCCCAGGTCATATCACAGGCCCATGCTATGCCATATCTACTTGTCAGCAAAACCAGGGCCTGATTCTTCCGATCCAGGTCAGATGACTTTTGTACAATATCAGTAAATATAGCAAAGTGGCAAAACCCAATGAAAACAAGAATGAAGATGACCACATGGAGAGATGACCGACCTGGAATCTGGACACATTATTTTTTTTTTTCTTAGCAGTCCAATAATGCTTCCTAAGGATTTATGTATTTTGCAATAAAAGCTCACTGTTTTAACTAACTGAAACTAAAATAATTTATAGAATGGCACATATGATTGAAGTATTTTGGAATTAAAGTTCTTTTTTTTTTTTTTTTTAAAGATTTTATTTATTTGACAGAGAGAAACACAGCCAGAGAGGGAACACAAGCAGGGGGAGTGAGAGAGGGAGAAGCAGGCTTCCTGCCGAGCAGGGAGCCCGATATGGGACTCGATCCTGGGTCTCTGGGATCATGACCTGAGCCGAAGGCAGTGGCTTAACCAACTGAGCCACCCAGGCATCCCGGAATTAAAGTTCTTAAAAAGCAGCAGGTCCTGCTCTCTATAAACCAAACTTTAAATCATTTCCCATTTAAAAGTTTAGCTTTGGAGAAATAATAATCATGAATAACACATGACATATAGAGAGATAATGAAAAAATAGAGCAGCATATTTCAAAGAATTAAAACATATTCTTGAGAAGGTTAACAGGACCACAGATGTGAGTTTGCGCATATGCATCTGCAACTGTGCAGCTTTAAATTTTCCTGATCGGCAACAGCTCTTAAGGAGGGGATCAGGGTTGTTTGGTTTTTTTCTAAGATTTTATTTATTTATTTGACAGAGAGAGCGATCACAAGGGGCAGAAAGGCAGGCAGAGAGAGAGGAGGAAGGAGGCTCCCTGCTGAGCAGAGAGCCCAACGTGGGCCTCGATCTCAGGACCCTGAGATCATGACCTGAGCTGAAGGCAGAGGCTTTAACCCACTGAGCCACCCAGGCGCCCCAGGGGATCAGGGTTTTAAGTGATTTTTTTGTACGAATATAAATTATAACCACCAATTAGAGCAATTTGACTTATAGTATCAGTGACTCCAAAGAATTATTTGTTGTCTTCGATCAAGTTTTTTATTATTACTTTTTGTGACGTTTTTCCATTTTCCCATTTATGAAATGAAGATATACTGATTACACTGATTTTTACACATGTATATAAGAAAGTGAAATTTGTCATAAAAATCCCTGCAGTAGGGGCACCTGGGTGACTCAGTCAGCTAAGCGACTTAGGTCATGATCCCAGGGTCCTAGGATGGAGCCCCGCATCAGGCTTCCTGCTTCCTCCCTCGCCCTCTGCCCATCCTCCACCTTGTGCTCTCGCTCTTCTGTTCTCACTCTCAAATAAATAGATAAAATCTTTATAAAAAATATAAAATATTTTAAATTCAAAATATTAAAATATAAATTTAATATATAAAAATTTTATATTTAAAAAGTATAAAATTTTAAAAGATTAAATCTCTGTGGCAGTCTTTTTTTTTTTTTAAGAGAGGAGGGAGGGGCAGAGGAGGGGGAGAATCTCAAGTAGGCTACACACCTAGCACAGAGCCTGACTTGGGACTTGATCTGACCACCCTGAGGTCATGGCCTGAGTTGAAATCAATAGTGAGACGCTTAACCAACTGAGCCACCCAGGAGCCCATCTGTGGGAATGCCATCATCTCAGAAAGGAAAGACTGATGGCTTGGTTGTATCAGGTTGGACTTGGTGCTTTCCAACTCTTTATAGAGGCCACAGTGCTGGAAGATCCAATGCCCAGGGCTAAGCCTTGAAACAGGACAGATGGAGAGGAAGGTGAATCCAATGAACTGAGCAAAGAAATAAAAGCAAGTAGGAGACAAAAGGGGAGGAGCTGGGACATCAGATTCGACTGAACACATTCCAGATGGATGCTGCAAGGCTGAACTGTCATGAAGGAAGTGGCTTCTCTGGGGGGCAGAGTCCTTCAGGGCTTTTCTTAGGAAGAGGAAAAGTTAGTACAGAGTGTGGGTCATGGCATTGTTCTACAGTGCAATTTTGCTTGTGTACAAATAAGGAAATCTTTGTTTCCTGTTAACTAAAAGTATTTTAGTTTGGAAAATTTTAGACTCTCAACGACAGTAGAGAGAACAGGATGATAAATTCCCATGTACCATCACCCACATTGACAACTGCCACAATTTTGCCAGTCTTCTTTCATTTACCCTCCCCAAACTTATTCATTTATTATTCTTGCCAGCATATTTTAAAGCACATTCCAGACATCAGACCTTTCCTAATCTTCATTATCCATCTCAAACTGGTACTTTGTGAAGAAGTAGATTGAAAAGTATATGGAAAAATTAACACATCTTTAATGTTATTAAATTAAAGTTATTAATTTAATTTAATAAATTAATGTTACTAATTTAATTTAATATACCATGCTTATATTAAAATTCCTTGATTATCTTGAAGGTATTTGATTTGGATCAGGATCTAAACAAGACTCCCACAGTGATTTTGATCATTTTGTCTCGAGTTCCTTTCATTCTATTCCTTGCCAGCTGCCCTTTCTCTAAGTCCTTGATTTACTGGAGAAACTGGGGCATTTGCCCTGAAAAAGCAATGTCCCATATTTTGGATCTTGTCCCTTAATTGGTTCTTCCACCCCTCTTATTTCTCCTAAACTGTAATATGGGTAGAGATTGCTGATTGAATTTAGATTAATTTTTTAGGCATGAATAGATCATGGGGGATGCTACAAATAAAATATTTACAGTCCATGGGCTACATCTGATCTACAGACATGGTTTTATCATACAGTTTTTTATGCTTTACTTGGCCTATATAATGAGAAAAAGAGAAAGTTGCATCTGTTTCTGAATCAATCTAGGTTTTGCTGGGAGACAGATGGGACACTGATACAAACTCTTCCTGAGGGTATGGACAGAGTTGGGGGAAAAAACAAAGAATGGTAAGACATTCTGGGGTTGTAACTACAGGAAGTGTCACATCCCCTACCTGGAAAGGGCTTCTGGACAGGGCCATGGACAACCCAACCCCACCTAACCCAATACCATGCAGAGAGGGAGACGAACGAAGAAGCAACACCTTTACCTCAGTGTCCTCCGTCCCTCAGTGATCACTGGCTCGTGACTCCCACTGGCTGAGCACAATAGGAATCCAGAGAGCAAAGAAGCCCTAAAGGCCAGCCTCCCTCCAGCAAGTGGAGTCACGAATGGTAGAGAGTGGGTCTGGATGGGAAACACTTGTCAATATTAACAAATTAAAATACCGTTATACAGAATTCTGGATTTTCAGCTTCTCTTGTCATACGAGATGTTCTGCCAGCCCCTAGGCGTGACACTGACAGGGGCTGGAGCTGAGCAGTGGCTGCCCTAGGGTAGGATGGGGGAACGGTGCTGTGGTTCTCAGATCATCACCAGGAGGAGAGGAGGGCAGAGAGCGGGGAAGCCTGGAACCGGACTGATTACTCACCTGAAGGAGTTGAAGTCTTAATCCAGAGGTGCTGAGTTTACTTTGAATTAGCTAGATGATGGTTTTTTTGCTGTTAGAAGTAATGGAGGTTCATATGAATTTAGCTCAGTTTAATTAGACAAAAGCAGAGAAACATTTTTGCAAACTTGAGTACCACAATAACATGAAATATGATTATCGTCATAGTAACAGGGAAAAGAATACAGAAAAGAGAATCCCGATGTATTTACAGGTGTGCCAAAATCTACATTTTTGGTTGACTGCCCTGTGTGAAAAACAATATTCTGCTGAAAACAACAATCATGTTTCAAGATGAACTTCTAGCCCACAATAATCAATTTGAGAATATTTAAATTAAAAGAAATTATTATGAAAATGTTATTTAAAAAAATCTTAGTAAACAAACTAAAATTTTTGATATTACAGCATAGTAATGATCTTTTCTCAGCACTGCCAGCTCCTACATTGTTACCAAGATGACTATTCAGCACACTGCTGACACTGACTGTATAGGTCTGCCATGTACAGCACTTCAGGGTGTACAGTGCACAATGTGAGGTCGTGCCATTCACTATGTTGGTCTGTAAATAAGAGTTTTTCCATTACGTTCACCTCTTCTTTATATTACTTATTATTTCTACATCAAAGTTGATTAATCATGGATGTCACTACAGGTCACTTAACATTATTATTTTTTTGTGAAATATTGAAATGTAAAGTCAGTGTTCTGCTTTCCTCTATAATAAGAATTCATAAACAAGAATTTTCCTTTCAATAGTCATAATCCTTGGGGCATTTGGGTGGCCCAGTCTATTAAGCGTCTGACTCTTGATTCTGGCTCAGGTCATGATCTCAGGGCTCTGCACTCAGCACAGAGTCGGCTTGGGATTCTTTTTCTCCCTCTCCCTCTGCTCCTCTCCGAGCTCTCTGTCTCTCTTTGTCTCCCTCTGTCAAAATAAAATAAAGACAAAAAAATCTTACCTATTCATAGCCCAGATGGAAATAGTAAATTCAATACAATTCTTAAGAATTTAAGAATGGGGGCGCCTGGGTGGCTCAGTTGGTTGGGCGACTGCCTTCGGCTCAGGTCATGATCCCAGAGACCCGGGATCGAGCCCCACATTGGGCTGCCTGCTCGGCGGGAAGCCTGCTTCTCCCTCTCTCACTTCCCCTGCTTGTGTTCCCTCTCTGGCTGTGTTTCTCTCTGTCAAATAAATAAAATCTTAAAAAAAAAAAAAAAGATTAAAAAAAAAAGAATTCAAGAATGTAGTCACTTAAGAATAAAAAAAAAAAAAGAATGTAGTCACTTTGGGCACCTGGGTGGCTCAGCCGATTGGGTGGCTGCCTTCAACTCGGGTCATGGTCCCAAGGGTCCTGTGATTGAGCTCTGACTTGGGCTCCCTGCTCGGCAGAGAGCCTGACTCTCTCTCCCTCTGCCTGCCACTCTGTCTACTTGTGCGCTCTATCTCTCTGCCAAATAAACAAATGAAATCTTTCAAAAAAAAAATAAATGCAGTCAATGTTATTTTATGTAAAATTACAAATAAAGGTTTATCAATTTTACAGATGTTAGAATTATGGTATTATCTAATTTTGAATATTCTGCCTTATATTATTTAAAAATTTATAGGACTTGTTGACTTAAAAATGATACAATAAGCTTCCTAAATATTTCCAGCTAGTACACTCTCCTAATATTCTAGTTGAGTATCAATCTATTTTACTACTCATCTAATTATTTTAGAATTCCTATGAGCTGGGCACCTGGGTGGCTCAGTTGATTAAGGGTCTGACTTCAGCTCAGGTTCTGGGATCGAGCGCCACATTGGGCTCCCTGTTCAGCTGTCTGCTTCTCCCTCTCCCTCTGCCCCTCCCCTCACTTGTACACCCTAGTGCGTTTTCAACTAAATAAATAAAGTTCTTAAAAATAAACAGATAAAATGAAATTCCTATGTGCTTTTGTAAATAATTTTAGTAACTTTAAAAATCACCACTTATTATTATTACATGTCAGTGTTCCTGGCTGGCTCAGTTGGAAGAGCACGAGACCCCTGATCTCGGGGTTATGAGTCTAAGCACGAGGTTGGGCATTGAGATTACTTTAAAAAAACAAAAGAAAAAAATTATCATTACATGTCAACTTACAGCAATAAATATGCATGTATGTCAACTGGCTAATAGAATTTCAATACACAAAGCACATGTAAAGTGTGTGTTTCACTTTAAATTACTGGTAGAATGAAAGCGAATATTTAGATAGTCACAGAAAATTTGACAAGTCTTACTGGCATAACTAAAGTTGTTATGCTGATTACGTGTGATGGTGACCCACCTGAACACACAGTCACTGGTCATGGTCACGTTCAGGAACATGAGAAATGAGAGTAAAAAGAGCAATCAGCTCTCAGCCTTGCAATAGCAAAGACTGAAGCCAGAAAAGCCAAAGAGTAGATTTTGGCAGAATATCAAGGCAAAAGGCAACACAGATGTAGCTCTAGTTGTTATCTGAAAATATTCTTCTACATAAACTAAAAAATAAACGGACCACTCCGTAAAAACTCCTAGACATCAGGACAGAAGCAGCAGCTAAAATGCATTGAGAACTTACTATCTGGCTGGTCATTCTACCAAAAACTTTACCTTTATCACCCAATTTAATCTCCTGATGACCAGAAGGTCAATACCATTATTATGTCCCCAGCTCATTGATGGGGAACCAAGAAAGAACTTTATGAAAATCATATTCATTGTTGGGAGATTCACACCCAGAATCTAGTTTAGTTTAATATTTGTAAAGGTCAAGTTAAGAACTTACCATGCTTGCTTCCATGAACTTGCTTGTATAGAGAGGAAGAGAGAGAAAGAAGAATGTGTGTGTGATTCCAGATACTAAATTATCTCATTGCTGAACCCAACAGTTCCCAAATGATGGGCAGCTTGAAGGCCTAGAGAATGTGAGTCAAAAGCAAAGAGTGGGAATGATGAGACTAGTGAGCAGGAGACATTGCCCCTGCTTTGGGTCCTGCTCTCCTTGTCTCTCTCCCTCTCTCTCTTCAGGACAATTATACCAGACTGGAGATGAGAATCAAACTTACGCTAGAGGACAGAGACAGTGCATAAAGCCAAGGTCTCATAGAGTCACAATGACTGAGACATTTTCCACAAAGCACCACATATATGGTTTTGCGTATACAGCTTAACTCAATTCATGCACATCAAAGTTTGAGAACCTGTGAGCTAACATAAAAAAAGGGAAAGAAGGGCGCCTGGGTGGCTCAGTGGGTTAAAGCCTCTGCCTTCGGTTCAGGTCATGATCTCAGGGTCCTGGGATCGAGGCCCGTGTCAGGTTCTCTGCTCAGCAGGGAGCCTGCTTCCTCCTCTCTCTCTGCCTGCCTCTCTGCCTACTTGTGATCTCTCTCTGTGTCAAATAAATAAATAAAATCTTTTTTTAAAAAAAGGGAAAGAAAAGAAGTTCATTTTTCTGGGCAGTCAAATCAGGCTTTTTTAGGATGACTATCAGTTCCCTTGTGTTGATGGTCCATGGGTAAGGAATCCCAAAAGTATTAACTAGATTTTGTTAAAATTTAGCCTCTGTAACTTTAACTTTAATGCATGCTAAGAGACTTTCCTTTCCTGTTGTTGTAAGAATTTAAGGAGTTGCATCCCACAAGGGGATTCAGTTTCAAAGTATGAGTGTAAATCAAGCTAAAGTTACAGTCTCTCAACTACCCTGTATTTTCTTCCTAGAAGGCAAATCTGATCACGCCATACTCTTTCATAAAACCCTTCTATAGCCTGAGTTGCTGCTCTTTGATTTCACTGCCAATGATTAAGGGGATAACAGGTATGCTGAGAAGCAACCCTTATCCCCAGTGGAAAGACCTTCCAGGGGCCATCTTCCCCCCACATACAAGCACGTGACCCATAGGGAAACATACAGGTCATAGTGGGCGGTTTCTTATTAAATTTGATTTGCTTCACCATTTAACTGGTCTGGTTAAATCACATGGGCAGTTAAACCAATGGTCGCAGCCTCAATCACCATAGATGGCATGATCCAAAGCCACTCTGACATCAGAAGAAGTATATTCCATCAGTCAGAAACAGGGTGTGCTATTCACGTCTTTGTATCCTTTGGGAGGGAGGTGAGAGGTGGCCACATTCGGGGACTGCTCAGGTGTCAGGCACAAGTTTTCATCATGTGGCCCCTGTCGACATTCCAGCCGCATCCTCTGCCACTACCAATGGGTACCACCTCTTCTCACACTGAGGGACTTGTGCCCTATATAATACCTCATTCGTTAGTACACTCAGCGCTTCCTGTCTGCAATTCTCTTCCTCGAACCTGCTTTCTAGAGCTTCTCTGCAAATTATTCTTTCCTGACTTACTATCCCTCCCTAAAGTATATCATCTTCTTGTGACATCGCACTTAAGTCAACTATCACTTTTCTTAACTGTACTGTAATTAATTATTGACAGAAAGAAGGAAAAAGAGGGAGAAGGGGAGGGAGGGAGGAGATAGTTTAGGATGAAGGGTAAAAACTATTATAAATGTAATATGTGAGACAGGTTTCTCTAAAATGATTAGGACCAGAATGTCAAAAACATTATTTCTCCACACAGACTTCCAGTTATGGAATAAATAAGCCATAGGGATAAAAGGCGCAGCAGCAGGAATAGCATCAATGGTGACTTTGACAATTGTAATAGTGTTGTGTGGCAAAAGACCATAGTTCACTTGTGGGGAGCACAGTGTAGCATACAGATTTGTCAAATCACTATGTTGTATACTTGCAACTAAGGCAAACTTGTGTGTCTGCTATACTTCCATTAAAAAATACAGATATTGGGATGCCTGGGTGGCTCAGTTGGTTAGGCAACTGCCTTCAGCTCAGGTCATGATCCCGGGGTCCTGGGATAGAGTCCCACATCGAGCTCCCAGCTCCACAGGGAGTCTGCTCTCCCTCTGACCTTCTCCCTTCTTGTGCTCTCTCTCACTCTCTCTCTCTCTCAAATGAATAGATAAAAAATCTTAAAAAAAAATAAAGATATTGTAGGATAACTGAAGAAAGTTGAAAATGAATTTTTTATTGTCTAATCTTTTCAATTCAGAGTGTGAGCCACTGACCAGCCAGGACAGCAACCCCCCTCCCCTGGGGAGGCTTGTTAGAAATGCAGTTTCTGGCCCCACCCTGGCTGATTTACATGTACACTAAGGGTTGAGAAGTACTGTGGCTCCTTACCATCTAGGAGTCCACAAATCTCTTCTAGAACATCTATAATCACATATACCTCGCTTCTCAGTTTACTTCCGACTTGTTCCCATGCCCCGTCAGGTTCACCTGACGAATTCATCTTTCCCTTCAACCTCCATCTTCTCTGTGAACACCTACTCTGGCCTTACCACGGTGAGAGCTTACAAGTCCATCCTTCCCTGAGTTAAACTTGATTTTCACACAAAGCATCCTATATTCGTTTGATTATGAAGGTCACTAAGCTCTTTCCTCTTCCTCTTCATCTTCAGGAGTGGGCAACAAAAGGGTTTCTTTGGCAGAGCAAATGAAGGTTTATTTATTATTTCATTTACCACTTCCCCACTCCATTCGCTCACTCAGCAAACATCTGCTGAGGGGGGCTAAATGCAAGGTGCTTGCAAGGGGCTATATAATCTACTTAGACTGAGATACGAATCTTTCTTTGAATCTTCCTTTCAAAGACTTGTCTTTGCACTCTTCCTCTCAAAAACCCACACCACTGTTCTTATCTTATTTCCTGTGCAGTTCTCTATCTAATTCTCTTGCAAGAATTTTTGATTAAAAAAAAAAATAAGCGTACAGCAACTGTCAAGCAATAGGCAGTCACGGCAGTTCCAGAAACATCTACGTGGTGCTGAATTTATTCCTCAACCCAACATTTTGCTAAGAAGTCCTTCTCTCTTGCTCTTTTTTTTTTTTTTAAGATTTTTTATTTATGGGCGCCTAGATGGCTCAGTTGTTAAATGTCTTGTGTTTCCCCTCTAGCTATGTTTCTCTCTGCCAAATAAAATCTTAAAAAAAAAATTATTTTTATTTTTATTTTTTGTATGTGTGTGAGAGAGAGCACAAGCAGGAGGAGGGACAGAGGGAGAAGCAGACTCCCCGCTGAGTGGGGACCCTGATGTAGGACTTGTCCCAGGACCCTGGGATCATGACCTGAGCTGAAAG
The DNA here is from genome assembly GCA_004023965.1 of Spilogale gracilis. Classification (NCBI taxonomy): domain Eukaryota; kingdom Metazoa; phylum Chordata; class Mammalia; order Carnivora; family Mephitidae; genus Spilogale; species Spilogale gracilis. Next base: position 3,666 of record PITA01030467.1, on the reverse strand, counting down.
TGGACACGTAACCAACTGAGCCACCCAGGCACCCAAGAAGCCCTTCTCTTGTCTAGTTCCCTTAAAAACATTTTGCCTCACCCGTCTGACTGAAAAGCTTTATTCTCAGATTTTTGTGTTAGGATTTGTCGCCCAGAAAAAGCCCTGACATGAGCTGCGGGCTCAGAGTCTGCTTGAGGTGGCTTCCACGTGGTAGCCAGGAGTGTGGACCCTGAGAGGAGGCTGGGCTTTATTATAAGCTGGTTTGGGAGCTGAGGGGAAATCATCGCCTCATCCTGATGCATACCAGAGGTGAGAAGGAAGTTTACTCCTGATATCCACCTGCAGCAAATTTATATTACCTTCTTCCATTTCAGTTTTTTCTTAAATGAATGCAATTCAAAAATTTAAATATTAGCCAGAAGTGGCTCAAGAAGTAGTTCTTTCAGTGGTAGTCTTTCAGATTTCTGCTTCTTAAATCAGAGAAAACAAGAGGAGTCATTGTGTTATTTTCACTCTTATTAGCTCTGGTTTGCATAAGACAGTGATCTAGGCTGTGCTTTGAAGCATGACAGGCTCCTGCTAGGGATCCCGGGGTTGCTGAAAGGATGAGGATTCCCTAGCTCCAAATCTGTCCACGTGCTGCTGAGGGCCACATCCTATTTTTTTTTTTTAAGATTTTTATTTATTTGACAGAGAGAAACACAGCCAGAGAGGGAACACAAGCAGGAGGAGTGAGAGAGGGAGAAGCAGACTTCCCGCCAAGCAGGGAGCCCGATGTGGGACTCGATCCCGAGTCTCCAGGATCATGATCTGAGCCGAAGGCAGTCACTTAACCAACTGAGCCACCCAGGCGCCCCCATCCTATTATTTTAAAAGGGTAAACATATGGGTTCTTTTCCATTTTTTACAGCTTTTCTATGTATATAAAAAGTAAAGAATGTTTACTATAGGAAACCCCAAAAAGGCAAAGAGAATAAAATAAAAATATTCTAGTATCACTTAGAGATAATCACTTTGAACATTTGGTGTCTATCTTGCCTTTGTATGTGTAAAAATTATACGCATTTTTTTTTTACAAAGTTAATACCACTTTATACATTTAATGTGTAACTTTGTTTAAATTACTATTAGGTGTAAAATGTTTCAAGTAGGCATTGATTTTTAAAGATTTCAGTTTACACAGTGTAGAAGGTTTTACAAATGCTGTTTGATATCTAGAAATAAAACTTTTATAAAAAAGGGAAACACTCATTTGCCTTTTTTGAATGGGTATACACACATGTAAACCCACAAGCTGGTATTTTCTGGTCATCAAAAATGCTCTCTAGCTGAAGAACTAGAAAGCATTTTCCAAAAAACAAGAATTTTTCAGTAGTTTTTTCTAAAGATTGGCCTTTATAGGATATGAACATTTTAGGATTTGATTCATAAGAACATTTACATTGACCTTTTGCTCAGTTTGCTTTAGGAAAGTGCAAGCTGTGGTGGATTTTAAGCATTAGTAAATGCTTTTAATAAAAAATAAATTCCATTTATCCTGGGAACAAGAGGCCATATTCTTTATTTGAACAACGTTAGGTAGCTATAAGTGAAAAGAAAATCACAGAGAAATTACTGACTAAAAAGAACTTAAAGTCTCTTCTCCCTCGAAAATTACCAGTTTACATTCAGAAACCTCTTCTTCTCTAAGGAAAGATACGTCCTGGGTCACAAGGCATTCTCCATTGAAAATTACTTGCTTTGTACAGTGATATGCATCTGCCAAAGAGAGAAACTTCCTGAACTCTTTTTTAAGATTTAATTTTTAAGTAATTTCTACACCCAGTGTGGGTTCAAACTCACAACCCCAAGACCAACAGTTGCTTGCCTTGAGATGGTGAGAGCCCAGCCAATTCCCTGACCGCAGCTTAGAGGAAAGTCCGGAAGCCAGCTAAGCCAGGCCTAGATGCCTAACCCACAGCACCTATGGACTAATATATCAGCACTGCTTTAAGCTGCTTTGTGGCAATTTGTTACCCAGCAATAGATAACTAATACTAGGGGTAAACTCAGACTGAGTGCAACCTGTCTATGGCAATAGTAAAATATGGTCCCCAAATTTTGGACACTCCTGCTATCCAGGGGGGAGTTCTATGGCCCCTTTGCTTGCATCTGGGCAGGCTTGTGATTTCTCCCAACCACAGCGTACACTGGAAGTGGCACTATGGGATTTCTCAGGCTGAGCTGGAAAAGGTCATTCAGCATCTATTCTGATGAATGAAACCCTGAGAGGCTGTATAAGGCCAACCAGCCTGAGGCTGCCACGTTGTGAGGAAGCACAAGCCGCTTGGGGAGGCCTCATGTGGGCATTCCAGACCACAATCACTGCTGAATGTGCTCATCCTGGCCCAGGCACCAGACGCATAAGAAGCTTCTCAACGATTCCAGCCCCAGGCACTCAAGTCATCCCAACATAGTCCCCACACACCATGAAGCAGAGAGATAAGTCCTGCCGGCGATGCACTTTTGGAATTCTGGACCCTGGAGTTTCTGAGAACAAGGAAATGTTCGGGAATGTGGCTTCATGCTACTGATTTTTTGGGTGGCTTGTTACACTGCAATAGGCAGCTGGAACACCGCCCAATGTCACACAGCTTCTAAGCAGTAGAGTTAAAACTTAGATCCACGTTTTCTAGTTCTGACTTCAGCATTCTTTCCACTACTCCAGATGTTGCCTTTTGTTTTAATGTAGGGTCTTTGTGTTTCTTCTTTCACTTCTCGTGAGAGACTCTATACTATAGTCCTCGTCAACTTGAGCTGCACACGGGAACCACGAGAGAAGGATTTCAATACTGATATCTGGGTTCTGTTCTCAAAGATACTGATTATCTGGTCTGGGGTGCAGCCCAAGCAGCAGGAGCTTTACAAAACTTCCCAGCTGGTTCTAATACATAGCCACACTGGAGACTCACTACTCCATACCACATGCTGATCAATGCAAAAAAAAAAAAAAATCACACCTGGTAATGACCAAATCAATTTTCAATGGTCCATTCTGATGGAATGAAGCAGGGGCACAGAGACTCCAAAAGAGCAGATTATTTTAAAAATCATAATTCTATGATAGAAAGATGATGTGTGAGTCTCTGTATGTGCATGAATAGGTACATGAGGACCACTGTGTGTGTGTGTGTGTATTTAAGGGAGCAGAATTTCGCTTCTCAATAGCATAGGTAGACAGTGTGCTAAGCATCAGAACTTAACAATAATATGGGGCAACTGGGTGGCTCAGTTGGTTAAGCAACTGCCTTCGGCTCAGGTCATGATCCCGGAGACCGGGGATTGAGCCCCACATTAGGAGCCCCGTTCGGCAGGAAGCCTGCTTCTCCCTCTCTCACTCCCCCTGCTTGTGTTCCCTCTCTGGCTGTGTTTCTCTCTGTCAAATAAATAAAATCTTAAAAAAAAAAACCAAACCAACCCTACATATAAGGGAGCAGAATTTCGCTTCTCAACAGCATAGGTAGACAGTGCGCTAAGCGTCAGAGCTTAACAATAATATGGGGCGCCTAGGTGGCTCAGTCGGTTGAGCATCTGACTCTGGATTTCAGCTCAGTCATGATCTCAGGGTCTTAGGATGGAGCCCATGTTGGGCTCCCAGCTCAGCAGGGAGTCTGCTTGTCTCCCTCTTCCTCTGCCTCTCCCCTG
>PITA01030466.1:0-16465 GCA_004023965.1 Spilogale gracilis | reverse complement strand
TACCAACATTTTTCTAAATAATATGTTTATACTTCTCTTTTTAGTTTATTAATTTTAGGTAATGGATGCTATGTGTGCCTCCCAGCTCCCCTTTAGGGTTGAGGCCCTTATTCCTCTAGCTGCTGGAAATATTGGTGACTGGTGACTCTTAGGTGAGTCTAGCCCTCAGTTGTCAAGAGACACCTTGCTCAAGGTCATGACCCTTCCTGGCTTAGCTTGGGCTGCTATAACACATGCCAGACGGTGGCTTAAATGAGATACATTTATTTCTCACAGTCCAAGATCAAGGTGTATACAGATTCAGTTCCTGTTGAGAACCCCCTTCCTGGCTTGTAGATGGCCACCTTCTCACCTTCTCACATGAAAGAGAGAAGAGAAAAGAGAGAGTGAGCGATTGTGTCTCTTCCTCTAAGAACATTAATTCCAGATAGGGCCTTATCTTCATTTTCTCATCTAAACTTCATTATCTCTCAAAGGTCCTGCCTCCAAATACCGCCTCACTGGGGATTGGGCTGTAACATACACATTTCAAGGGGACACAACATTTAGTCCCTAGCGTGCCCTTGCAGGTGCCCACCTCCAATCATGGGTGGATTCTGAGGGAAGGGTGGCCTGGCCCCAGGAATTAAGGGAGTGTCATTCTCAGGGGACAACCCAGCTCCAGAGTGAGATTATCTTTGTCACTGCATCACCATTGTCATTCCATCCTGCTTCCTTCTGTCTTCCACAAATGTTGTTCCCAGGGAGAAACCTCAATAAACTTCCTACATGGTGCATGTTTCCCGGGGAACCTAAGATATTATATGTAGACTTGCTCACAGAATCTAGCACATGCACACACTGCCCTTCCTCTAATCCTCTTAATATAGCTATGTCAAAACTTTTGAACCAATCAATTGTCGCTGTTTACATCACTGTGACAATGAAATACCGTTCACTGCTGAGCCAAATATCATCCTAATCCTACAATTACCATTCCTTTCTCATAGAAATTATGTTTTTTCTTGGAATTAATAAAACTGCTATTTGTCTATCGGCTTAGTTTCTATGAACATTTCTCTGCTTTCTCCAAATATCTCAAGGGATCTGTCAAGTGCCTCTGAAGACATTTTGCAAATCTTGTACCTAATAAATATTCTAGCAGCTCTATTTGGTTCTTGAATACTTCTTTCCTACAGGCTTCCACCTTCCTACCCCAGTATGTACTTATTGCTTTCAAAAAGATGTCATTGTGACAACTCCTTTTAATAATCTTCTGTGTCAAACTTCTATTTTGCAAATCCCACATAGTTATCTGTCTCAGTTTATTCTTTTGTTTTGCTTCAGTCTATTTGCTAAGGAAGCATGCATATCATGGGAGGTACGTTTTGGGACTACAACCACATTTGTTACTCTTCACTCATATGTGATTGATAGTCTGGCTAGGCATACAATTTTTTGTTGAAAATCATGTTTCCTCTGAATTTTCAGGTTTTCCCTTATCCAGTGTTGTTAGGGAAATGTTCAAAGCCATTTGATCATCTTCTTGAGCAATGAATGACTAATTTTGTCTCAAAGCTTAAGAAAGTTATTTTCTATTCTTGGTGTCCTGAAATGTTGTGTTGGTGAATTTTGGGTTGGACTTCTAAAAATCCAGTCAGCTGGGTGCTTGGTGGGCCTGTTTAATCTGGGTTGTTATCTTTTTGGAAATTTTTTTCTTTATTATTTCTTTGACATTTTTTTTTCTTTTTCCTTCCACTTCTCAGGAATCTCCCACAGTGGGGAGAGTGGACTTCTTTGATCTTATAGTTTTATTTTCTATTTCTGATCTTTTTGCCTACTTTCTGGAAAAGTTCATTCATTATGTTCTAATCCTTTTACTCTGTTTTTTCCTTTGGTTTACTATCTTTTTAATTTTCAAATACTTTACTTTTGACAGAGCTTCCTGTTACTATTTTATGGATATAGCCTTAAAACATCCATGGAAGAGTTTTTTTTCCCTTACATTTTCTTCTGTTCCTTGCCAAATTCTGCTTCTTCCAGGTTTTTATTTATCTTTCTCTCAATTTCAGGGTTTCCCAGAGTATTGGTGATCCTTGATTTTTTTTAAAAAAATATTTACCATTGAGACCTTTTTACCCATCCTTGGGACTTCCTTCAGCCTTCAACTTATGTCCCTGAGCTTCTCCAGAGAAAAGAGCCCCAGTGTCCTTTGAGGGGGGTCAGTGGGGGAGAGGACCTGATGTACTCCTGCCGAGCATAACCTTTCCACCAGCACTGCTGTTTTCAGCTCCTTAGCTCGCTCTTCTCAGTGCTGTGGAAGTACCTGGTATCCCAGGATGGGGGTCCATGTAGCATGATGACTAATTTCTTGGTGATGCTGTTCTGTACGAACTAGGTGGGAATTTCTTCTCCTCGGATAAGTCAATTACCATCTGTCTTTTTGCTTCAACAGCATTAAAATATTTGCCCACTGTTGCCTTCTTTCTGGTCCTCTTTGTCCTTGTGCATTAATATTTTGGGGGTTCTCCTGGTACAGTTTAGCTGGATTTGGGGAGAGGAAAAACTGCATGTCGTAGGTGCACTGTCATTTTTAAGCGGAAGCCCTGTAATGTCTTATTTCCAAATATGTACTTATCATTTCACATGGCTTATGATAAAGAGTAGTTCTTAACAAAAGAATGTATCCTCTTTACAAGAGTCTTCTTTCAAAAGCTTTTAAGAAAGTGGTTTGCTCGAGATGCAAAGTCAACAAAGGGGTTTGCACTTTAAACAGGAATAAAATAAATTATTTAAAAAAAAAAGAAAAGGAAAACAAAAACAAGTTTTCGAAGGAACAGAGCCATAGTTCTTTGTAAAACTCAATATAGTTTTGGCCATATAGTAAAGTAAAATATGTAGGCAAAAATATACATTGTTCATGTTACACTGGACCCTCTGTTTAGACAAGGAATGTTGATATATATTCTTTCTAACATGTAAACCTATAGAGATATAAATTCTGAATCAGAAATGTTATATTCTGTGCAACCCTGGGAGCAACAATCAGAATGGTAATTTCAAACCATTATACATCCAAAGAGAATGCAGAAGTCCAATCTTGACATCAAAGGTAATCAGCAAATAATTGAATGGACATGGTTACATGATTAAATTGTATCATGTACAAGATGTGTAAACAGAAAACAAGAAATTAGGCCATGTGATAAAATAGAGCCTTTCTTTTAAAATTCGGCTCTGAATGTTTGCATACGAAAAATGGGTGAGAGAGAAATTTAGACGAAGAGGCCGAAGAATATGGGACGTGTGTGGGACATTTAAGTCATTTCTGGTAGAGTTACTGTTCTGCCAGGCATAATGACTTCTATAAATTATTGAAACTTCCAGCCTTGTAGTAATGATTTGGTAATAAGTCCAAATGCATTGGGGCATGAGAGAACATCAAAACATTACACTGAGTGCTAAATGTTATCATTTGGTCCAGAGATTATTTCAGTAAATAACATCTGGTGAAAATAATTATCCTGCATTTAGGTTGCAAACTGATGAGATATTTTGGAAAAGATTAAATGCAAACTTCATATTTATTTATTATGAAGAATTCAAGAATAATCTTTAAAGTAAGAGTGGAATGTTACTGCATGTGCTATGATTAAGGGCCGACCCATCTCTGTCTTCCAGCTTGTCAGGTTTATGTCTTCATTTTATTACCCTGGTATGAAGCCTGATCTGAGAGCTCAGATAGTTTGTATACTATGGAACTTGGGATTTACAACCCGAAATTTGCGGCTTCATCCATAAATACCAGTAAACATACCTGAGTTATTTATGACATGTGCTCCTAGTTTGCATTGTATACCAGAATCACATTTTCTCACACTTAAGCAATCTCTGCATTTGGGACTTAGGGGTCTTTCTTTCAGAGAAAAGTAGTCAAATATTCCTAGGAAACAAAGTACTGTGTGTGTGTGTGTGTGTGTGTGTGTGTGTGTACGTGTAGCAGTGCAAAGGGAAGGTAAGTAAAGCACTCATTTCAGGTGAAAATCTAAATGAATACTCCAAATCTTAATCATAATTAAGTAATATTTTGGTGTAGTATTTTAAAAATCATTATTAGTGCAAAAAAAATCCATGTGGCACAACAACTAAAGGAAATGAATCCTACACATGTTCCTGGAACAGAAAAAAAGACATTAGGTAAAACCTAAAGAAATGTGAATAAAGTATGATTTAGCTAATAACAAAAATCCATAGTGAACAAAGTATCAAAATTTTAAACAGACAATCTGTATCACTCATTTCCATTTTTGTGTCAAACTCCAACATAGCTTGGCTTGGCACTGATGTGTGCTTGTGTATCTCTTGTTGTTGTTGTGTGTTCAAAAGTAGACAAAAAGGCAGTCAGATAATGACTAATATCCATATGATATAAAGTCATTAAATCCTACCAATAAATACTATTATTTGCCCTAAATTCATAAATTATAGGCCAAACTCCCTGAGAAAAAATGGTTTCTATCTTACTTTATCCATAATATTACTTGGAAGTTCAATATTTTGCATGAACTAGTAAGTAAATACTTTGATATGGGGGAGGGGGTAAATCAGTAAGTCAGAAATAGTCCTGAGTTCTGGCTCTGGTTCTGGTTCTGCCACTATCTGGGACAAAGCCTTTAATCTCACTGGGACTCAAGGATCTCAATTGTTCATTTGGTTGAATTGCATTACCTCCAAAGCCCCACTATACAAAGAGCTTATGGATTTGTGATTTTTAAATTTTTTTTCAGTTAGGAACATTCAATTAATGAAACCATATTAAACACAATATTATGACATAAAAGAATGAAAGAATTGGTTTTTCCACGATTATTAATTTGATAACATCAAAAATGGGATTAAAGGGTAGAAATTATCATAGAATCCATGAGTTCTTAGTGCGTAAAAGCCGAATATTGGGCTGTGCCTATAAACCAGAGATCCTGAGAAATTAGAACACCAACTCCAGCAGTTGAAATGAATAGTACGCACTTGGCATCCCAAATTCATGCTATAAATGTAATTTCTTACTAAAAACGTAAAAAAAAAAGTTATTTTGTGACTAAACAGTCCACAAAAGCGATTTAAAGCTGTGATTGATCTGATATAAATAGCCTTATAGAATCTAACATATTTGTAACAATTATAAAAGTACTTGAAATTCTAAAACTGCCCTGTTTTATAATATAACCACTATCACATAACAACTATATTACAACTAAATATAGATAATTTTAGAGGGAATTCCATCTGCATTGTAAAAAGTTACAGGAACTGTGTTTCTTCATCCAATCAAAAAACATATCTTGTGTTAAACACTCAGGTTTCTCAAAAAACAAAAAAACAAAACAAAAACCAACAAAATAAGAAAGAAAAACTCAGGTTTCTTATTTAAGTTTTTCTAGTAATGCTATAATTGGGCCATGAAATGCTCATTTCTAGATTTCACAGCATAATGAATGATAATCTCTCTCTTAGCACCCATTTCTAAGAAGCAAGTTCATTACATTCTTTAAAAAGTTAATAAAAGAGTTAACATGCAATAGTATGCTTTAAACCTTCTAGGGTATATATTATCACTTGAGTATTTTGTGGAAATAGGAGATACTAAGGTTGAAATTTAGTAAAAACAACTTGAGTCAAAGATTATTTTTTAATGAAATTTACTTTCCACTAAGGTAAAAAATAAAAGTTCTAAAGGGTTTTATTTATATGATTAAGAAATTATTTATAACTAGAATTGTTTCATATAGACTGCTAAAGTCTAAAAGTCTAAAAATGTAAACATATTTTTCCTACAGGCAGAGTAAATATTTTTTGGTACTTTATTTGAATCCACAGTAATTTTTCAAATCATCTCCTTCTATTCCCCAAACAGAAATATAAATGTATCTCTGCCCATTTAAAGAAAAACTTTCCCATTCATTCTGATTTCATAGTGGCCAACAGAAGGCTATGGAAGTGCTCCAGGATACAGGTTCATGTGGAAGTTCAGCAAAGCAAACACATGACTAGGTAATTCACAAATCATTCTAGATATTGATAGACACATATTGGCTCATTTACCAACATTGATATGATTCTGTAAAGATTGGGAAACAATCATTTCAATTCAACGTCATGATTTTCAATATTGTAAAAATGAGTTCCCCTCTTTGTGTGTGGTTTCTAACTACAAGTTCAGTGCAATGACTTAAGAGGGACACGTACTAAGTAACTGTAAGGTACTTAAAATGGCATCTAGTTAGTTACCTGCTCTAGAGAGCCAGAACCCATGGCTTGGTCTCAAGCAGGTTTAATTAATTTGTTAATCCCTTTCATGTCATGCTTTTTTTTTTTTTTTTAAGTTAGTACATTACCAAATATGATGTTTTTTCCCAAGACAGTAAAAAAAAAAAAAAAAAATTCTACAGGCTTTTGGACTGTTATGGACATATTAGCCATGGTGTGTTTTCATATAAAGCTATTATCAAGAGACATACAAACTTATATCTTAACTGTCTACCACTACTAGCCAGATGGTGATGGAAGGGAGATCTGTCATTTAAATAAGTCACCATTTTTATCAATATGCTCATTAGTTACCAAGCAAAGCTAAGCTACATCTGAGTCATTACTTTCTGGCCTAAGATGTGAAAAACGATCCATTAATCTATTTAGCCACACATCTAGTTCCATTTTCTAATTCTGTATGTTTACCTGAATAGCTGGACTATGTCATTTGTAATTGAGCCATGCAGAAAGATTAGATACAGGATCATTTATTTTTTTTTCCCATTTTGAACTACATTTGATCTGACAAATTCATAGGAAAGAGAACAAAAATGGATTTTCCATGAGTTTGTACTCCATTCAAGAAGAATGATGCTTTGAGAACCCACATATTCTGTATAGTATTGAAAAATAAAAATGGAATTACACTTAAGTTTGTTTTTCCAAACTCCATTTGCTCTTTGGTCCTAAAGAAAGATCATTCTTGGAAATAATCCATATAGAATACACTGATGACTCCATTTTGGAAATATACCATCAAATGCTGACTTCCCATCATTGAGTATAGATAATTCTCCCATTACTCCTGCCTCTGGAACTAGACTTTGAGAAAGAGTTGTTTATTCTGAGAGTTGGCAGTTTACATCTTTGGTAAAAATTTAAAAACCAGACAGACACACACACACACATTCTGCCAACAAAGACAACAGCTTCTTCATTTGATGTATTAATGCCATCAGACCATTGTCAAAAGCAAACAAGAGTTACTGGCCAAAAAGAGTATGTCCTGGCCTGCGCTGAGACACAGCTGCAATTCAGTTGGCCATGCTAAGCTCCATCTGTAAGAGTTGGATGCTTGGTGACACTGGCCAGTCTGAGGCCTATTTATAGAAGCTGAGAAAGCTAGGTGGACAGATGGTAAAGCAACACAATAATGAAGAAAATCTCGCTTATACTGATGCTTACTTTGCCTTCCAAGGGGATGTTGCAGCTCCCAAATAGCACTCCATAATGGGACATCTATTACTCACAGGCATGCAAACATTTGTGCTCATCCACAAAATACCAGTTAAGGCAGTCACAAATTTCACCATATGTAAACAGAACACAACACTCGGCTGGTATGATGATTAGCAATACAACTTTTATACAGCGATTATTAAATAAATGATTCTGATTTCACTGCTGTAGCCCTTACCTATTTCTCCCCTTAAGGTTTTTGTTGTTGCTGTTTTCTTTTGTTCTGGCTATGTGACTTAGGTTAAGTGAATTTAAAGGTATTAGAAGTAAAGAGTTAAACCAAATGTAGATCAAACAGCCATATGGCTTCCTCCCTCCCTGGCTTCCTCCCTCCATGGCTTCCTCCCTCCGAGGACTCTAAGAGGAGGAAAGGAATACTTAGGAACCGAAAGCTGAGTCAACATGCTCGAAGAAGATTGCACGTGAGGTAAAGTCATTTTAACGGGTTGGATATAATCCCAATTACAACTGGAAGGCACTGCTGTGTTCTGATGGAGGAGGTGATCAAGACTCTATTTACATTTTAAGGTTATCCTTCTGCTTGCTGAATGGTGAATGGATTGGAGGAGATTGGGGAAGGCAATGGGAGGAAACTGGAGTAGAAAATGGCCGACTCTTACTGCAAAATGAACAATCTGCTTTGGGGTTGAAATATCAAAACAACCACAACACAGCTAATAGGATGGAGGGACAGGAAGGCACCAGGCTTGGTTCCTAGCTCCCAGTGGCATGCCTCACTTCTTTATGAAGTTGCTCTTTGTGCCTTAAACCTCACTGCCATTATGATTTATGACTGCATGAAATTTTTTAAATTAAGATTTGTTTGATTGTCTGTTTCTATTAAGGTGACCATAATAGCAATTTTCCTTTTCCCAAACAAATGTTTTGCAGAAAACTGTAACTCAGCGTCTGTGTATGGATCATGACAGTGATTAATTTCTGTCGCTAAATTCTTTATTTTCTATAACTAATTTAAGATAGCTGCCACTTTTTAATAACTAAAGGATATAAATCCAGTAGGGTATTTTTCTTAGGTAATTGATAGAACATCTTCATATTAGTGACTATAAATTATAGCTGTGCTACTCCCTTCTGTCACCCAGCAAAGCCGCCCAGAGTGCTTACATCCACGCTGTCACCGTGCAGTGGTGCATACAATCTCTCCTCAACTAAACAACAAATCATAGAGCCAAACACTATCTAAACCAGTAACTTACTTAGGATTTCATTCAGTCAAATGAAAAACCCACTGGTCTTACAATGCTGCTTAATGGTTAGCATTCACCAAGTGAGAGAAGTCATTCTCTAGGGAGAAAAATCCTGGGGCTTGAAGGGGGGAGACCATTTACCTACTTTATTTTACCAAAAAAAAAAAAAAAATGAGTTTCCAAGATTTCCCTATCTGTAAGTAGGGAAATAAGAAATCTTCAAAATTTCTGAGGACTAAAAAGTGTCCAATTCTGACAGTTCATTTCTTCTGAGTGGAGGCAATCTTCTCAATGCATTCAAACACCCCTTCCCAAAAGACACATCCACAGACATCGATGACTCATAAACAAAATCTCCTGCTAGGCTACTAACAATGGCAGAAAACCTAAGTGCCAGGACCGATGCCAAATGTATAAATGATTTTTGGATTGCATTTGTGTTGGTTTATATGTAACGTAATTCTGTCCCTCAACCAAATAGTGGTGGGGAGGGGTTTTAGCCAGTCTCAAAATGGCATCCAAACCACTCAGAGAAAATGGGGACATCTGTGAGTATTTATATCCATAAAGACATGTCAGTATATTCTTACATCAAGGAATCCCAGCTGCAAATGAATGAGGGTCCCTGATATAATGCCATCAACCCCTCTCAGCCATTGGCAGCAAGAACACCCCTATACCCGTACCCTGAATACTTACATACAACTGTAATTGATTACATTTCACTTTATATGATTTGTAGATAAATGATGACTGCATGTTTATGCAAAGTGTCTCCATAAAGAAATGAGTCTAATTTTCTTCTTGAAAAGCTTATGAAAGCAGAAGAGCAATCACACCGTAGCAAAAATATATGGCAACATGTTCCAATGAGCAGCAGCAGGATTTCCAAGTTCAGCCAGTCAACTGTCACATGCTAACAGCTGCAGTGAATATTGCTTTATGTCAGAACAAAAATGGGTGATCACTTAAAGCAAAAAAACTAATGTTGAGTTCCGTATGATAAATCTTCAACACACCCACTTGACATGCCAAAGGAAGCTTTTGAGAAGGAAAGAATTTTCAGAGTCCCAATTTTAGTGCCAACAAACTTTTCTAGAAGGCTGTGGAAGATGTTTAGGTTGCCACACAAAAAGATTAGTCAGTCTCTGGGATTCATTCATAAAAATGTTTAAAATGTCAAGATTCCATTAATTTAAATAAGACATAAATCATAATGAGGGGACTATAGTGGGGCAAAGAGGAGATAATGATAAAATATTAGGACTGGAAGGATATTAATATTCATTCAGTGTAGCCTTCTCCTCTTACAGATAAGAAAACTAAGACCCAAATCAGATGATGTCTAAATGGTAGAATTAAAAAACTAATTTGACTTGCTCTGCAAGGAACTATGTCATGAGGAAAGTTTCTGTAAAGATTATGCTGTGTAATCTGCGTGACAACAAAAAATTAAGATGGGTCGTCTCCTCTCATCTTCAGAAAGAGTAGGTGAAAACCCAGTTTAATTTTTTTTAATATTTAAAAAATATTACCCAGAAAGAAAATGTTCAGTGTATTTATTAGAAACTCCAAAATGCTCAGGAACCAAAAAGCTTATATATCAAAATTATAAGTGGACACCAAGATTTCTTTCTTGAGACCTGGTTTTGTTGGAGTAGCAAATCCTGATTTCTGCATATACCATATAGTGTGTATCACATGGCCCAAATCAGTTTTCACATGTCAAAATATGAAAAAGTTATCCCAACACTTAAGGAGTTCTATATGACACAAATACATGGCAAAGACCACTGATCACCTTCTTCAGTACAGTAATTCCTTGGCTCAAAAAATGTTTTTTGTCTTCTCTAAACCTGATATTAATCTCTTGGATTATAAATTTTATTCACCAGACTTGGCTCAGAATGATATTTGGTTATTCCCAAAATTCCGGTAAATGACATACATTATCCTCATTTGAAAAAATGCAAAAATGTGGCATTTCTCGAGAAATGACTCTATTATTAGACAAATATCTATTATCTCTTAAGGAGACTACTTTGAAATGGGAAGCATTCGTTGGAGAAGGCAAAAACAAATGTTGATTTTGAACTTCTTTTATATTTTAGTTAAATATATTTATATTAGCCCCATTTCTACAGGTTAATTATGAACTGTGATGCACTGCATTTCTTTTTATAGCTCCCGACCATCCCTGGAAAAGTGCAGAGTGGTGTATACCAACCCTTCAGTAAGGATTGCTTACGCTGTGCTCTTAAACTCCTCTTGGTGACGTTCTAACCCCCAAGTCCAGAACTATATGGAATTGATATTAGGGATGGGAAAGCACATGCCAAAATACTGCTGGCCTTCCCATGTGGTGGAAGGGGTGACAGTGTTGAACGGTACTCAGAAGACATGGTTTGACTTTTGTGTGTTTAATGAAAAATTCATTCTATCTTAGAGAAGCAATTTTCTGCATTTTCCCACTTACTAGGAAAATAAGACATCCCATTTAGAGTACCAGTGCCTATGGGTGCCACATATTAATACCTTTATGCCAAAGATTGCTTTTGCATTCCTTAGCCAGACTCTTGAATATTGAGAATGTTATACTCATGAGAGCAAAGAAGCTCTAAGTATGGATGGGTAGGGGCACGTGCATATTGATTTCCCATTCAGTGTATATTTAGGATGTGATAAGCACCGTAAATTTCCTCTACTCCAGACCAGGGTCTGCCTTCCTGGAACACTGCACTTCCCTGTCTATGCACGTTTAAATCATGCTGCAGCAGAGGAAAGAAGCAGTGACTTTCTGGATGTCAGAATCAACACTGATAGCTGTGTTAAACTTTGAGCAAATGCATTGACTGCTAGGTTTCTTTTTCAAAGTTAAACCGGTCATACTTGCTGTAAAATCAAATGAAACAAGCCTCACATTCCAATTCTGTTATATTCTGACAGTTTACTGCTATAGGGCAATAAGGCAGAAAAAAAAAAAAAAGGCAACAACCCACAAATTGCTTCCAATTGTCTGAGCAATCCTTAAGTACACAGTAAATAGCTCTAAAAGCAGAAATCTGGATTCCAAACAAATTCCAACATGCTTAAAATTGCCTCTTCACGTATCTCTTTTGGGAAATGCATAAATGCGGAGGCTTCTTTGCTTGTGTAACTTCCCGTGTTCATTCCCGCCTTCACTGAGCCTGTTGTGAGGTCAGATCCCATCATTGTGTCACCAGAGGACACGCTATGGTGCCATCCTCAGTGCCAGTATATGTAAATATGATATGATTTCAGGGAAATATGACATAATTAGAGGCCATTATTATACAGCCTTCTATAAGCCTTAATTTGCATGTTTCCAATAAAAGTACACAGCTCACAGTTAACACACACAAGCTGTCATTTTTTCAATACTATAATTATTACTTGTGAGGCTTGAAAAATATCTCTATCAATTCCAGGGAAGGGTTTGAGAGAGATTACTACAAATGATGATGGAATAATTAACATTTCTTTCTGCTTTCCAAAGATTTCCATCATGGCAATATATTGAAAATTTCATAAGTATATAATTCATGGATAAAAATTCATATTATTAGGCTTAAACTTAGGGAGCTAAAAAAATACTTAAAAAGATTCTGAAGTAATTTCACCATGAAACATGACCATATTATTTGAAACTTGGAACCTCACTGCTGTTTGTTTTTTATTAAGGTATCACTTGATATGAAAAGTCAAATGTAATGAGTTGGATTATGCACTTACTAGAAGGAGGGTATCAGACAAAATTTGAAATCTAGACTTCAAGAACAAGGTGCTTATATCCACAGAAATACAAGGAAAGAAAAGTTTCTTGACTACAAATATATTTTATTCTGTTACATCAAAAAACTAAGACTGCAGAGCAAAGCATGTAAAGTTATGCTATAAGACTACGGCAAAAAAATCAATGATGTTTAGTATGAAATAATAGTTTCTATTAATATGTATTAGTATCTGTTATATTACCAGATTTTTGTAAAATTATTTCTTCCTCATCCTCTTTTGTTTATTATATGTATTTAAATTTATTGTAAGTCACCTTGGATCTTTTCTGAAAAAAAAATGACCATTCATAAAAGCATTACCCTTTAATCCAAATAAAACAAAAAAGGGAAGTTCTTGGCAAGGAGAGGGGCAGCTTCATCCCAAAAGGGGACCTTAGTTATTTTGCACTCAGTACAGGTGCAGGTATTTCGTGGCATTTGGTTTGATCAATTTCTTTATGGAGTTAATAATCTCATCTCTTTCAGGATATAAGCCCCTGAAAATCACAGATTTTCTTCACAGTCCTTGGGGGTTGCGAGTCTTCAGCATTGCATTAATTATAGCCGTCACTAACCACACATCATTTTGTGGTAGTTTTGATAACTCTTTTGGAACCCGTTATAAACTCTTAGTTAATCTTGATCATTCGTTCACTCTGCAAGGAACTGTTGAGGGTACTTGTACCAGAAATTTCTCAAGGTCCTACATGTATCAACTAAGTATAAAGAGTCCCTACACTTTTAGCACTTACATTCTAGTAAGGAGATGGGGAAGGGGGAGAACCTACTATAAGAAAATAAAGTGTATAACATGTCAAATGTGTGAAATATTAATGGAAAAAAATCAGAAAATTCTATGGGTAAAGAGGAGATTATGACTTGAAATCCAAGAAAGCTCTCTTGAGAAAATAACATTTAAGAAAATGCCTGAAGCATTATCATAAGAGAGTTTCCAAGCAGAGCAAATAGCAAGTGCAAAGGCCCTGAGGTAGGAAAAAGCCTGCTGTGTTCTAGGAACAGAAAGGAGGTCAGTGAGTTGGAACAGTAAAACAGTCCCCTGCCCAGCAGCAGCACCTGAAACTTTGTCAGAAATTCAAATTCTCGGACTTTCTTTGTCATAACTGGGTCTGGAGGTGAAATGGGGTTCAGCCATCTATGTATTACCAACTCTCTCCTCTTCTCTGTGATCATGGCCACATCAAAGTCTAAGTACCTGGTCTGAAGTAAAGTGAGAAGAGAAAAGGTGATAGCAGATGAAGTCAGAGGAGTAATGACCCCAGTCCTTGAAATTGTGCTCTGTGGGAGAAATGAAGTCAAGAGACACGTATCACTGGAATATATATATATATATACAAGGAAATAAAAAATGAAGTTACTAAGATAAATTGATAATATAACAACCCACACGAGGAATACAGAAGCAATACATAAAATAAATTGCTCAAGAAAGTTGGTCCCACAGTACATTTATCTATGAAGATGCACATTCTCAATTACTGTCACATAAATCAGGTTACCTTTGCAATCTATACATAGGCACAGAAGACGTACCATTGCCTCAGATCTACATTTTGAGTTCTAAAGCAATCATGTTGTTTAACTGGTGCAGTCACTCTGGAAAATAATATGGACGTTCCTCAAAAAGTTAAAAATAGAGCTACCCTACAACCCAGCAATTGCACTACTGGGTATTTACCCAAAGGATAAAAAAATACAGAATCAAAGGGGGTACATGTACCCCAAAGTTTATAGCAGCATGTTATCAACAATAGCAAACCATGAAGGAACCCAAGTGTCCATCGACTGTGGTATGTATTATGTACACACACACACACACACACACACACACACACACACACACACAGAGGAATATTACTCAGCCACCAAAAAGAATGAAATTTTGCCATTTGCAACAATGTGGATGGAACTAGGGTATAATAGGCTAAGCAAAATAAGTCAGTCGGAGAAAGGAAAATACCATATGATTTCACTCATGTGGAATTTAGGAAAGAAAACAGATGAACATATGGGAAGGGACAAGAGAGAGAAGCAAACCTTAAGAGAGTCTTAACGATAGAGGACAAACTGAGAGTTGATGGAGAGAAGTGGGGGGAGTGATGGGCTAAATGGGTGAAGGCTATCAAGGAGATCATTGTTGTGATGAGCACTGGGTGTTAGATATAAGTGATGAATCACTAAATTCTACTACTGAAACCAATATTACATCATATGTTAACTAACTAGAATTTAAATAAACATTTGGGGAAAAAATTAAGAATAAAAACCAAAACCAAAAAGTTAATAAAAATAAAGCAATCATTTTGCTTAAGATAAAAGCTAGTCTTCTATATGTTCAAATGTAAAGTCTAAATAGGTAGAGATTATGTTTCTATTAATTCTATTGAATACCTCTATGGAGCAGGGGGAGTTTCTGTCTCCCAAAAATTTGTGTGTTGGGGAGTTTCTGTCTCCTCAAAATTTGTGTTGAAACCCTGACCACCAAGGTGACGGTATTAGAAGGTAGGGCTTTTGGGAGGTGATTAGGTCATTAGGGTTGTGCCCTCATGAGTAAGATGAGCGCTCCTATAAATGAGACCCCAGAAAGATCATTGCCCCTTCTTTCCATGTGTGTGTGGACAGAGAAAAGATGGTGTCTATGAACCAGGAAGCTATTTCTCACCAGACACTGAATCTGCCAGTACCTTGATCTTGGACTTCCCTGCCTCCAGAACGGTGAGAAATAAACTTCTGTTGTTTATAAGCCACCCAGTCTGTGGTATTTTGCTAAAGCAGTTCAAACTGACTAAGACAAATACAAAATTATAAGTCTCCTCTGATGGGAAAGCACCCTCATGTGCCAATAATCTTTATGTATTTTATTTTATACCATATAATGAAACAACTTCTGTCTAGTGAGAAATATGACGTGCAATGAGCAGATCAAGAATAAGAAAGAGGAAAGAAAACAAATTTATCAGAAGCTGAATGATAACAATTGGTACAGTGATGACAATAAAGTTTTATGTTAACAAAACTGATTTAATTGCCTTGTATGTACACAGTCCCAGAAACACACACATACGCATACAGATTTGGTAACAGACTAGAAAAATCATTCTTCTATTTTTGGAGATTATAATTTCCCATATATTAATCACGGCAAACAGTTATGAGCATCATGCCAAGATGCCTTTGCAACTTCTTTCCACCTTTTATTCTCAGGGCCAATATATTTCTTTAATACAGTGCAAGATGCCTCTGGCCATTAGTGGCTATCAGATATTTTATACCTATCCTATGAAATTAAGAAGTTTGATTTAAACTGCAATAATCCTGAAGTATACTCATGCTCATTTTTTTCATTCAACCTCTATTACTAAAAACATACATCATAAAGGCTACTCATCACCAAGTAGATTCTTCTGCACATTTATAGTTTTGTTTCTATCAATACAAATTATTCATTAACATAATTTACTATCAAAACTTGATAATCAAAGAAAGTTATAATATAGAAGCCAGAGATGCAACTCAGGATATCAGCAATTAGAGGTTATTAGCATGAAAACATCATTAAATGTCATTAACTAAAATGCAGCTGAGGCAGAGAGAAGGCCCCTAGCCTTTAAATCAACAAGAGTCAATCCATGGAGAGTAGCTTAGTCGCCATCCATTGACTTTATTGTACTTCCAGATCAAACTACTGATTATCTGGGCCATCCAGGTTAGCTCTATACTTGGCCGAATGCTTCACATGTGAAATTTATAATAACTAGTCCATAGCTGTTTGTATAAGCTCTGGAATTTGTTTTTCCAGGGAGTTATCGTCCATCAATGCTCCATGGACTTCACTTCCTGGTAGAGATGAAAAGAAGCCTAATACTGTCTGTCATCTCTTCCCTTCCTTTCTTTCATTTCTTCCTCCCCTTTTCATCT
>PITA01030465.1:0-16351 GCA_004023965.1 Spilogale gracilis | reverse complement strand
TTTTTTTATTTTTTTAAGATTTTATTTATTTATTTGACAGAGAGAAACACAGCCAGAGACAGAACACAAGCAGGGGGAGTGAGAGAGGGAGAAGCAGGTTTCCTGCCAAGCAGGGAGCCTGATGCGGGGCTTGATCCTGGGTCTCCCTAATCATGACCTGAGCCGAAGGCAGTCGCTTAATGACTGAGCCACCCAGGTGTCCCTCCTCTTTTTTTTTTTTCTTTTTAAGATTTTATTTATTTATTTGATAGAGAGATCACAAGTAGGCAGAGAGGCAGGCTGAGAACGAGGGGGAAGCAGGCTCCCTGCTGAGCAGAAAGCCTGATGCGGGCCTTGATCCCAAGACCCTGAGATCATGACCTGAGCCGAAAGCAGAGGCTTTAACCCACTGAGCCACCCAGACACCCTCAATACTGCTTTTTAAGGGGAAAGGAGGTCCCCAGAGGACATCTGTATATTACGTGCAGTGGAGAAAATGAGGTTCAGAGAGTTGGAGTCTACTGTTCAATGTTCCACAGCTGGGAAGAGACAGTGGGGATCCAGCCTCTGGTGTCCAGGTTCAGAGCTGCAGGAACCCCATCCTCATGAATGCTGGGGGGAGAGAAGGTGGGAAGGCAGGTCCCAAACTTATGAAGGAGATGTTAAGGCTTGTGGAGAGAGGGTCAGCTTGACAAATGCATCCCATACGTACCAGTTTGGGGCCACTAAGCTCTGGAGAGCTATGCTGGGATGGTTTTCTCAGCAGCCATTTCTTTTCATTGAAAGCAGTTTGTTTTCAGAAGCCGCATCTACCAACTCAGGGAGAAAATTTGAGCTGGAAGGGGCTTTGGGGGAATGTTCCTTGCCCATCCCCCTCATTTTATGGCTTGGGAGACCAAAGTCCAGAGGACAAAGTCCAGTGACCAGACAGGAGCCAAAGGAGAACAGAAAAAGCTTTACAAGTGAAGAGGTCTCCTGGATTTTGTTAAAATCAATCCTTCCAGGGACAAGGATTTGAAGACTGATTCTGGGCTCCTGGGGGTGCTCCTTTTAATGGATGCTCTTGGCCCCTACCCAGTCACTAGCTGCTTACTGCTGGATGAAAAACTTACAGCTGCTCCTGTCCAGAGAACTACCCTCCGGAAGCTGAAGTGTACCTGTACTGGGGGAGGGGTATCTGCAGGTTATGAGGTCTGCTGCTGGGGGAGGGCGTCATGAGCTGGGGAAATTTCCAAGCCCAGCACTGTGGCAAGACAGCCCTGGCTTTGAGAGGCCACCAAGCCTAGTGTGGTGAGTCTCAGGATTTAGTGCATGTACCCATAATCGGGATTCTACATTACAGAGCTCCCAGGAATTCCAGCTCAGGTGGTTCACAGACCGCACTCCGAGGGGCACTGATAAAGAGTGGACTGCATGCACTGGGAAGCCCAGCAAAGCTAGGTTGAAATCCTGGCTCTCCCTAATAGTAGCTGCCTGGCTCTGGGGAAGGAGCATTGTCCTCTGTGCTTACGCTGCTGCTGCTGCTGCTTTCTTTGAACTAATTGGAATTCCAGAATTTATTAAAAGAATTTATACTGGGGCACCTGGGTGGCCCAGTCAGTGAAGCATCTGCCTTCGGCTCGGGACATGATCCCCAGGGTTCTGGGATCAAGCCCCATGTTGGGCTCTCTGCTCAGCAGGGGAGTGTGCTTCTTCTCTGCCCCAGCCTATGTGCTCTCTTTCTTGCTCACTCACTCAGTCAGTCTAATAAATAAAAGTCTTTTTTAAAAAAGACTTTATACAATGTAAAGATAAAAGGTGCTGATTGTCCTTAAGCTTCTACCTCCATCAAATGGAAAGGGTTCTGGGTATAGAAGTTTAATAAGAATTTCTAAAAAGTGCCTCACACAGTGCCTGGCACATAATAGGAGCTTTATAAATGCTAGCGCCCGTCTCCCTCTTTGCTCCTGTTTGAGCGGCTGCTTTCTTTCCTGCTTCTCCCCACTATAAGCTCCCACGTCTGCTGTCACTGCCAAAGCGCCTCTCCCCACATCATTGTCCCAGCTGTGACAAGCCACCAGCAGCTGCCTGTCTTTTCTTCATAAGGAATTAATCTCTGTTTGCTCTGAGGCCAAGGCAGAGAAAGAACGGTCCCTTGCAGCCATTAATAAGCAACTCATTTCTCACAATGGCATAGGCTGCCTTTGTTCAGTTGAAACCTGTCTAGCTCGGCTGTCTTGGTGGAACAGGCCCTGGTAATTACTGCGCTTCTGTGACTCTGAGATGCTCAGCTTGAACACTCTGCCTTTTAATTCCATGACCTGAGAAGAGCTGCATGCATTTCACGCATGTACGTGTGTACAGACGCGCGTGTGCACACCCACAGATGCGCACACAGTCATTCTTAATTTGCCAAATACAGTGTTCTACATGCTCAAGTTTTCCCAATTGCAATGACTTGTCTCAAGAGGTGCTAATCTGAAAAGAAGTTTTCCTAAAGTGTACACAATTCCCTGATTGTTATCTATTGAAGAGGCATTTGAGTTGACTTAAAAAAATACAGATGCCCAAAAGTCTCAATTTGGACAAAGGGAAGATGGTAAAAGAGACTTAAACTTGGGGGTATGATGAGCAGATAAAATACCTACAAAAGGCCCTACAAGTTTTTTGGAGAGCCCACTTCTGGCTCCCACAGCCATTACACAAAGGGAAATATAATTTATTACAGGATTTGTGGTCTCTAGTAGATTAGAGCCAACCAGTTTCTTAAGAGAAACACCATTCTCTCTCCCACTGGATGTTTGTCACAGGTCCTCGTCAAGGGGAACCTCTGATATGGATAAAGTTCTCGAGACACCCCCATGAGACACACAGCGAGTTTCTTCTATTGCAGTATCTCTCAGGGCACAAGAGGAAAATGTCAACACACTCCTCAGTAAAAGCTGTTCCATGAGGAGTTCAAGCAATAAGGTCTTGATTTAACAGTGCTCTTGGGCTCTCACTTGCTTCAACTAGGAAAGAGTTAGAAATCTGTCCGCACTCGCTTTCCAGGTCCCAAGACAGTCATATCATCTTTCAGTAAATGCCCTTCCTTCTAAGATGCAATTTGGCCTCTGACTCCTTCCCAGCAGGAATTTCCAGGTAGCCACGGCAAACCCCTGAAATTCTTATATAAGATAAAACTGATTTGCCACTGTTGCTCATGTAGAAGAATGGATATTTGTGTTAATTTCTAATGGATTCACTATACTGTGTGTCCATGCACACATGCTGTGTACATGTATAGAATATATATTCTTATACAGAGGCATATTACATATACACATATACGTGTAGTCTTCTGACCATCAGGTAACATCTTGAACAATAACTCAGTGGGGTTTTCAGTGCTAATGAACATGCAGTTATCTTGCTCCTGCTATAAATGGCATCTGTGTTTGGCGGGACCTGTGGGCAGCTTGGTGGAGGTCTGCTCTGCTTTTTCCTCCCCTGCTGCTGCACTACTGGTTGTCATCCTCCTGGCCACCTGTTCTGAGTGGACCTGCCTCTTCTGTTTCCTCCACCTTTGGAAACTTCATATCCCACATCAGATCAGATGAGAAGCAACCAAGCTTTGCTGTGGTTAGAACTGTGTGAAAAGTAAAAGTCTCCAGGTGCTGAACTAGGTCTAGACTGACTAGGCCTTTGGCATCTCTGTAAGATTCCAACAGTGATGACTGGCCATCCGTTCCAGAATTGTGACATGTCTGGATAGTTTGCGTTTTAGGTAAATGAGATCGTTGAACGTGTCCTGATAGGTCCAGGTATTTCTTGCTTTCTAAAGTCCTACTGGGCAAGGCCAAGAGCACTGGGATTTAGACAGTAGGGGATATTTTCTAATTTCTTGCCCTTTATCTGTTTTCTCTCTTTCATATACGGGTTCACTTCCACTCATGCTCCACAAGATCCCTTTTGAAGAAATGGGATATGAGAAGATAGCTCAAATTCACCCAACAACAGTTGCTTAGTCCTGCATTGTCCTCACCCTATCCCAGACGTGTTGAGCAGGGGAGTGGGGGAGGGGAAGTGTTCTTCCGTTGCACATATTTCCCCCTCTAATTAATTTTAAATAGGCTGCCTGGCACTGCTGTTGCTGAACACTTCACATTTCAGCTCCCAACTCTATTTCTGTTAATTGGAGAATGTTTTATTTCAACTAATCATCCCAGCATCCTTTCCAATCAAAACAGCATTCTGGTCTAGGTACAACACCCATCACCAAAGGGCCCAATCAGATTTGCATATCGGGAAGCATGAGGGGCTCTTTCTTTTCCTCCAGACACTCAGACTGTGGCATAACACACACATACACACCTTGAACCTCTCGAGGGACTTGGATGCTTTATTAGTGGCTGGCTGGTTGCAACCCTTCCCTTCCCCATTGGCACAGTCTCTATTGTGAAAGGTGATATTGATGTCTTAGCATTATTTACAAACTATGGCTCTTCTGAAAAAATAAGCTAGATAGGAAGGATTGATGGCTAATGCCTGCTTCCTGAGCGATTTAATTTTAACTAATAGCCACGCTAAACTCAGGGGGAAAAAAGAGAGCTTATTCCACTCAACATTTACTGGGAACCTATCCCAGGCTAGGTATTGTGTTACACATTCTGAACCCTGAGATGAAGAAAGGAAGTTTCCTGCCCCCAAGGAGCTCAGAGTTGGGTGGAGAAGAGAGGCAAAGTAAGAATTAGGTGGAGTGTAGTAAGGCATAGGGCAGAGGAAACCCCATGGGTCTTGAAAGCATGGTGGTGAGAGCGGTTGGCTCTACATGGGGTGCAAAGAAGGCTCTCTGGAGGAGATGTTTGGTTTGAGTATGAAAGAATTCTTGGTAGGACAGGGTTTTTTATTCTTGTGACCTTCTTCCCTACTCCTCTTCATCCATGGTGTGTGTGTTGGAGGGGGATTTTCTCTGGGTCAAAGAGTAAAAAGAAATCATTTATTTAAAAAGTGATATATTGAAACTGTATTGTGGGAGGGGGTATCCATGCCATCGAGAGAAACGTGTTTGGCTTGTAGATGCCCCTTTTGTAGCATGTAAAAGACAATATGCCCCTCTCTGATGACACAGAAGGATGGAGATTGTTGTGATACCCAGGTGTGCTACTCCAGGCTGAAGCCAGGGCCCTGTGGGGTGCCCAGGGAGAGGAAGGACCAGGAAACGGTGGGGAGGACAGAAGACAAGGAACCCTGGAAGCTCATACCAAGAAGACTATGGACTAAAAATTAAGAAACCTTGTTCACCGTCCCATGGGATGCATACTCATGCTTAGCTTTGGAGGGCTGACATGTTTCCATTCCATTTTAAGCCTATCTCTTTTGGGCTGGAGCTGGATATTGAGAAAAAATTGGGAGAGGAGACTTTTCCATCCTCCTGACACTTGAGATACATGAAGTGCACCATGAGGACACCCAGCGGACATTTGCTGACCGCAGGAGAGCAGGGGTCGGGGACAGGAGGCAAGGACACAAGAGGCCAGAGAAGTAGTCTAACAGAGAGGATGGTGGGTGGACTTATAGCGGTGGCCATGGGAGAAAAAAACTAGATTCAAGAGAAATGAAGAAAGAATGGACAAAATGTGTGCGAGTATGTGTCTGTGGGAGGAGAGAGTCCTACCATGGCCACCTCTGTGGATGGTCATACTGTTAATCGGGCTATGATGAGAACAACATTTCCAAGTGTCTCCATCAGTAACTAGCTCACTGGGCCCACTGTATGCTCTTTTCCTGGCCTCTAAGACAACACAGAATAAACAGCTTGCTGGGCCAGCTGGTGTGGGGTCAGTGGGAGAACCTTCCAATTTCCTGAGCCAGTTAGCAAATTCCTTAATGCCTTTGCTGTGCATCCCCACAGCTCCCCATTCACACACTTACTGGACCATGAAATTCTTCAAAGTGTGTCTTTTTGGTAGAAGAGATTCAGGCTTATGTCTCTTCTCATTTCCCTGCCTAGAGATGGGTGTGCTATAATTTATTGTTTCCTAGGGCGATGGGAAGGAACTGCTTATATCTGGAGGGTCTTACAGATCCAGAAATTCAGTGTCTGAGTTCAAGTGCTTTCCATCCCTGGGGCTCCCCCAAGTATGAAGATGGGGAAGTCTGGGAATTCAGAATCCTTCCAACCTGTGTCTCCCACTCAAAAGGAAAACAAATCATACACCTTTCTCATTACGTTTTAACATACTTAAGTTGTAATCTCTCCTACATCCCAAGAAATTTACTAGAACCTAAAGATTAAGGCAGTATAGAGGAGCGACCCCTTAGACAGAAAGCACCAAATCTCTGCCTTTACCAGTCTTGTTGAGCCTCAGTTTTCTCTTCTTAGCCATGCAAACTGCCTATGAATGGAAGCTATAAATACTCTAAAGCATAAGGAAAATGTGGTTAATTCTCTGAGGTGGACTGAAGAGTGCCTTCCCTTTTTTTTTTTTTTTAAGATTTTATTTATTTGTTTGACAGAGAGAAACACAGCTAGAGAGGGAACACAAGCCAGAGGGAGTGAGAGAGGGGGAAGCAGGGTTCCCGCCAAGCAGGGAGGCTGATGCGGGGCCCAATCCCGGGACTCTGGGATTATGACCTGAGCCGAAGGCAGTCGCTTAACCAACTGAGCCACCCAGGCGCCCCAAGAAGAGCACCTTCCTAAATGACATGATTTCAAGCTGAGCAGGGATCTTTGGGACTACATTAGGATATTTGCAGTGGGAACTGAGTCCCTTCAGCAGTTCTTATTACCCAATATTAGAGGAGATATAGTTACAGGAACTACTTTAATAAAAGGTAATATCACTGAAATTACAAAGCACAGACATGCCTTCCTACATAGTATATATATATCTTAGAGCTAAAGTTGCCTTAACCTTTTCTTTCCTATCTCTTCTAATGTTTTCCCCCTTCTGATTCCACCTCCCATCTCTCTTAGTAATATTTAGCTGGGTAAGTATTACTCCTCCAATGGCTCCCTTTATTTTCCTTTCATCATCTATCCAAATTGGCCCTCCATTAATAAAGTGAGGCTTCCAAGGTGATTCTGAGAATCTAGGTTGTATTTCAGAGGCTCTATTAGGCCAAGGAGACCAATTACTCAAGAATATCTCTTATCTAAATCCTTCAAGTGCTGGTGGATGAATCAAAACCTTTTGATTCACTAAAGTAATACACAGAGATGTCTTCTTCTTCTTCTTCTTCTTCTTCTTCTTCTTCTTCTTCTTCTTCTTCTTCTTCTTCTTCTTTTAATCAAAGCAACGTGCATTAGAACTCTTGGCTAGCCCAGCTGTTACCGTGAGAATGACTAATGTCACCATGAGAGCAATCACCACTAATCAGAGGGCACTCTGCACAGGATGCTGACAACAAAGTGGAGAAATGACAGAGGTCACTTTGAAGATGTCCCTGCCTTTCAAAGAAAGGACAGAATTCAATGTGTCATAAGAAGGATCCCCTTCAGAGGAGGTTTTTTAAAAAAGGAAACTCTGCTACAGATTCTTTAAAAAAATATTTCTTTCTTTGATATTTTTACATATGATCAAAATAACAAAATACCAATTTAGAAAGCACCCTCATATTTATATATTTTTTCCATCCTCAAAACAACCTTTTGGGAACACGGTAATATTCCCATTTATAGACAAGGAGGAGACAAGGAACTTCTGAGTTTCATAGTCATGTAGCTACTAAGTGGTACAGGGGGGACTTGAATTTTGATCTTCTGAACCCAAGCCCCTGGCGTCTCCTCCTTCCTGTACCATGTTGTGGGGAATCCTATCACAGGGGAAGGTCCTGGGGAGGAAGCATTTCCAAGGGCACTTCTTTGCTCAAGAACATACTCAAGTGAATCCCTACTGTTGAGTTCACCAAACCCAAAATTAATGGGTATAGCACACCCTCATCCTTGCTGATCCCATAGTGCCACTCACCCATTTCTGTGCCCAAAGGCTTTCTCTTGCTGATGTTTTGTGGTGCCTCCTAGTTCCCTTGTAGGATTAACCTCCATTGTCCACAGAGGTAGCTGGCTTCCTAATGCACATTACAGTGATTGCCTATCTTTTCCTCTCTCACTTTCCCACCTTCCCCAGAATGTTCTAAATCCTTAAAAAAAAAATCTTGTACTTGGATCCCTGTCTCAGAGTCTACTTCTGGCTTCTAAGACCCTCCCTCTGTTCCCATCTCATCTTTCCCACCCCTACTTACCATTAGTTCTCCATTCATTCATGAATCCCCATAGGCTTGGTCTTGGGGTGTAACTGGTGCTGGAATGCCAACAATAGGTTCTCCTGCCTCTAAGCCTTTGCTTACTCTGTTTTTACCCAAGTTTGGCACTGTCCCATGCTTCCTTTAAGGTTCTACTCAAGTCCATCTTCTCTGTGAGGTCTTCACTGATGATCACAATATGGTTCCCTCCCATCTATTTACCAGGCTTTCTGCAACATTTCCCCCTAGAAAACAATGTACTCCTTTGTCATTTGTTTCCCCTAATTCTTCTTTTATCCATGCCATTTGTTTCCCTCCCAAATAGACTTTAAGTTCCTGTGTATTAGGATCATGCTCACAGCCAGCAGTATGCTGGTAAATGTTTAACAGCCGACTCTCTGGGAAAACAAAAAACAAACTACACACACACACACACACACACACACACACACACACACACACGTACCTATATGGCCATATATACATTTACTATACATTTTCCTGACATAAGGAATGTATAGTCCATAATTTACAGGTAATAATAAGATACACACTACTCTGTATTTTAAAGCCCATGTAGTCAACTCATTGTTGTAGATTGCCTTTGCTGTTTTTCATGGAACCATTCTACCTATAGCCTGCTGATGGTCACAATTCAGTCATGACTTGAGAAACTGAATGGCATGCCCAATTGATTTGGTGTGACAAATGATTGATATCTGATCAACTGTTAAGCCATTTCTCACCCTCTTCCAGATTTTACTCAATAAATTGTCACCTCTTCCAGCTTCAGTCACCAGCCGTGACCCATTTGCAAGTTCAATCTGCGGTAGTCACATTATCTCCCTTAATTTCTGAAGTTTATACAGTCCGCAGCCACACAAAATCAAGCCCTGGTTTCCATGGTGTAAATCCTTCCACTATGGCTGATTTTCAAGCTACCCAAGTGATGTCACTGCACTTAGCATTGTGAAGCAACACAGAGTAGTCACAATTAGACAGTACTTTCCCCACCCTGATAGAATAAGGGTGAATAACCTCAAGAGCATCTGTCGTCAAATATGAAATAGTTAAGAACTGATGAGTTTTAAGTATATATTGCCTTTTCTTACGTATAATTTTTTTTAATTAGAAGTTTAGATACCTTGGGGGCACCTGGGTGGCTCAGTTGGTTGAGCGACTGCCTTCGGCTCAGGTCATGATCCCGGAGACCTGGGATCGAGCCCCACATCGGGCTCCTTGCTCAGCAGGAAGCCTGCTGCTCCCTCTCTCACTCTCCCTGCTTGTGTTCCCTCTCTGGCTGTGTTTCTCTCTGTTAAATAAATAAAATCTTTAAAAAAAAAAAAAGAAAAAGAAAGTTTAGATACTTCGATATTTAATATCATAGTTGTGTTGAGTGACTGGCTCACAGAATTCCTCACTATTTAACAGTAGGCTTTTGTGAGCTGGTGTGAGCCAGCTCCAGCACACCACTGCATCTGTTTTGTGATTCAGTGTGTCCAGCATGGTTCTGGGCTGCGGTAAATGCTCCCTGAATATTTGCTGCATGAATGAGCAGCTTCAGTTTTCAAAAGGGCAGATGACCAAAGAACTTGAGAAAATAAGGCAGCCCTCAGTAAATATTGTTGCCCAGCTGCCCAGGGCAGCAAGCCAGAGGATGAGAGGGTCGGTCCCTGGGCTGATAGTGGGGAGCAAGGTCAAATAACAGAAGCTGCCATTGACCTCTTCGTTAGTTCCTTATTGAAACCAAGGACCTTAGCTGGTTAGTTTTTGGATTTCCCTGTTCTTTCCTCAATAGGGACACGAGGCTAACCAAAGATACTGTGAATCTAAGGTTGGAGTTAGGTTTCTCGTTATCAGTTAATAAACTGGCATTCCGGTTTGGATACTGGCCTTATTGGGTGGAGCAGGCTGTGTAGACACTGGCTGATTACTCCTGCAAGCCAGCTGTGCAGCCCTGTTCTTCAGAATGGGACTCAGTGCTCACCTGTCATGGTTACGAGCGGGGCTGTGCAGTCAGACTGTTGGGCTTCAGATGCCCACTATTAGCCATGTGACTGCAGCAGTGTTATCAGATCTCCCTAAGACATTGCTTTATCCTCTGTAAAATGGGAGTTGTGATTGTATCTTATTCGCTTGTTATCAGGATTCAGCGTGATGCCTGGCACGCAGTCTGTGCCCAAATAATGTAAGATGCTGATGACAGTAGTGTAGTAGTGCCTTTGGGCAATGGTCATTTCACTTTCACTGGTATTAATAAGGTTTCTTTAATGCTGACTTCTCCAGGTCTTTAAGACGTCACATGTTAAGAGATACCGTAAGCCGAATTTCCCAAACCACTGGTATTCATGCTTGTGAACCATGCCCTGAGAAGTCCATTTTTAGCTCCATCTGGAAGTCATTGAAACTTCCCTTCAGGAGAAAAGAGCAGCTGCTCTGTTTCTCAACTTTTCATTTTCCTCCCTTAATGTGGTAACATTATTCATGTGTGTTATTTGTGCCTGTTGTCCGATACCGGGGCCCTTATCAGAGCTTCAGGAAATTGAGGTGAGCTTCAGGCATCCCTGTTTTCCATGTGGGAAGAATTCATATGTTTGCAAACAACATTCAGGTCAAGCAGTCACACAGCTAGGGTTTACTGTCACAGGAGACCAGCAGGAGCGTGCTCTGTGCCTGGCGGAAGCCATCGTCCAAGTGCTTGTACTGTCAGTCAACCCCCGGAGCCTGGGGCCAGGGTACGGGTACCAGGGAAGCAGCTCCAACAGCGGGTTGTGCGTGCCTCTTCCCAACTGTACATTCTGGGATCACATCATATTGATAACCTGCGCTCAGTCCTGGAGTATTTACACCACAGAAATTGGCAGACGCGACCTATCTTCTCCAAGGCCAGTGGCTGAAACACTTACCAGCATGCCTATGTGTACCTCCTTTTGGCAGCATCCTGTGCCAACTCTCACAAGATGCTGCACTTCGTAAGTCTCTATGTCTTATTTCACTAAAGACCCTGGACATGCACTGTAGCACACACCTCTTCCATGGCACTTTGTATCTTCTGGGTCCCCTTCCTACTCTAGCTACTGCTGCTGGGACCATACTGGTGCTGATCAACTTTTGCAGTGCCTCAGGCCCTGCTCCTACCTGTGCCTCAGCCCGAGGTGTCCCTGATGTGAAAGTAGGGGACAGGCATGCACAGCCCACAAGTACGGCGAAGTGGGTGCCTGTGACAGCCCCTTTCACTAATGGGTACTGGTGGTCAGTGATCACACTGCCCCTCTGCTGTCCTAGGAAGGCAGTTCTGAGATGCATGTCTTGAGTCTCCCCCAGAATCGAGCACTCTAGCTGTAATAACTCATCCAATTTAGCCACAACCAATCTGACTTTGGCAGCTAAGGAGACGAGGGCTTGGGGCAATTCAGTCAGTTGTCAGAGATGGAGGAGACAGAATTTGGCCTTGTGTCACTGGGACTTTGAATCTGTCATACGTGCCTCATACTGCCTCTGCCCATCTGTCAACCCGGTGCTGCCCACTCCACTCCCCCTCCTCTGCCTACTCCTGATAATGGCTCTGATGGGAACGCCTTAGTCTCTTGGAAGAACTCAGTTGGAACTCACCTACAAAAGTAGTAGCTGCTTTCCATAACACATCCTTTCTTCAGTTTCTGAATGTTCTGCTTCTCCCTCACTTTTTATTCCTCCTATTACTTCTCATATAAAAGTTTGCACACAAGCCTGTACTCCAGGCTCTGCTTTGAGGGGATCCCAGTCTAAGACACCGTCTGACTCTAGGGGCATCTGTCACATGACCCTCTTGTTGTGATAAGCACAGTGATAAGTAGGACATGGCCCCGGATGAAGAACCAGACCAAGTGCCACCTCCTCTTTGAAGCCCTGCCTGACTTCCCCAGACCTGCTCATGTTGTGCTCCCAACGGAACCACACTGTCCTGGAACTGATGCGTTTACACATCAGACCTCTCTCCTTCCAGACTCTAGATACTAAGAGAATGGGGACGCTGTCTTCCTAACATTCCCTAGCACATAGTAGGTATCAGTAAACTTTTTGAACAGCAAATAAAGAAAGCACTTTTTAAAAAGTTTACTGTTAGCACATCTGAGAAGAGCCTGTTCATCCCACACTCAGTGTCGGGTGGACGATGGTGATGGGTATTCCCGCTGCATGCCAAGGCTTTCCCAGGATTGCAGAGATAGATGGCGAGAGGAAACTCAGACCACAACCAGCAAGGAAAAGTAAAAAAATCAAAATTGTAGCCAACATGAGCTCAAACTTCCTAGATCTGACAAAATGCCTGGAATGTCAATGAGAGAATCAGTAGCCACTCCTGACTATTTTTCATGACTGTTTTTTTGAAAGGCATGCTTCTCAACACTGCCAGTCCGGGATAAGCTCACAAACACTTTAGGGGAAGCACAAACATGGGGGATGCAAGCTGCAGAGTGAGTCATACTTGCAAAGCATTGAGGGAAGATCTAGTAACACAACAAAGCTAAATGGCATCTAATGACATAAACAGAGAATAATGATGTGGGGAAGACTGCCAACCCGAAAAATAGAGCGAAGGAAGCCAACCTGCAAATAAGAGGACCATGGAGGGCATTGGCACGCAGTAGCCATGTGGAAACCAGGAGCAGGGAAGCGACTTAACATCGGATCTGAACAGCCACATGATCTCTGTGGGGGCAGCAGAGGCGCTTCCCTATTTGCCCTCAGAAGCTTCCTCCAGGGAAGATCTGAAGAAACCTCTTCACCAAATTTTTAAACTCAAAAAGTGAAGTTGGAATCTTGTCAAAGGGAAGGAGGGCAGTGAGCATAATGTCAGGTGTCTCCTCTCAGCTGTTGCTTTTTTTCCCCTTGATTCTGCCTCAAATTCTTTTTTTTTTCCTTAAAGGTAACAAAGCCATTCCAAGGCATTTAATATTACCTTTCTTTTTCAAAAAGTCTTTTCTCAAATAAAAAGCCGGTCAAGGAAGGAATCTCTGGGTTCCCCAAACAATATTGATAGCATCCTTCTTTGCCTGAAATTCTTGTATTAGAAAGAAAGGAAAGTTTGATCTAAGTGACTCTAGGGAATTTAGGAAGTGTTAGGGACTGAATGTTTGTGTCCCCGCTACACCCCCAGCCCTGAAATTCACACGTTGAAGCCCTAACCCCCAACGGGCGAAGCCAACACCTCGTCCACTTTCTTGTGGTGCCATGTCCCTCCTTAAGCAAGCGTCATAGCACCTGATTTGCTCACACACGCTCATGAGCACATCTGGAGCACTTAGAACTACAGCTGTAGGGGTGAGGAAGGGACAGCAGATGTACAAGAACAAAGCCAGCGATGCGCTACCTCTGTTTAAAATTCTGTATGACGGGCATAATACCATCTATCACTGTGGGTTTACTGGGGGGCTTGATGCCCAAAAGGCCAGCAAAATGCCATGGCAATGTCTGCTCTACACTTCTTAGCACAGCCCTGCATTCCTCCATCCTCTGGAGTACATCCAAGTGCCCAGCAATGGAAATGCCCTAACATTAGCCCACCTAGTTCATAATTTGTAGCCACTGAGGCAAGACAGGGAAGAGAAGTGGCAAGCTCAAGTATGGGCCTCGGTGTCAAGGTGATCTGTGCTATGGTTAGATTCTTGTGGCTCGGAGGAGGCATCAGCTCTTCTGGCCTCAGCCTTCGTGTCTGAACCACCGTCCTAACCAGGCCACCCACAAAGGGTTGAGGTGAGCATCGTGCGGCTGTCAGCTTAATCACCATGTCCCCATCCTCACCCAGTGAGGGTTTGTAGAACAGTTTTGCTGAATGATAATGTGTGTCTGTGCCAGGGAAGCCACAAAAATGACCCACGTGTGGGAAGAGACATGGAAAGGAAAAGACGAAAGTTGTAGTCAGCACCCACTCTGAGGCATTTCTAGACAGCATGCAATTTACAGCATACACGGGGCTTGCACCAGACTTCAAAACTAGCATAAAGAGCAAGGGTGATCAGCCACATTTTACAGAATCGGGAAACTGAGGCTTGCAACTCAGAGTCACCCGCCTGCAATGACCGGAGTTAGGGAAGGATGCACCAGGGTCTTAAAACCCACTCTTCCTCCCCTGAACCAAGTGGCCACCTATCAGGGAGATTGGGCAAGTGGAGCAAAGGGTCCAGGACACAGTCACCCACACTTCTGAAGGGGCCAGAGGGGCCAGGCTATGGCCACGAACATGGCTTCTGGAGAGAGCGAGCTTGAGAGTTGAGTTCTGGCTTTAGCACCTTCGTATGCTCTCGTCCACATCACTCGCCCTTTTCACTCGCCCTCTGTACAGCAGGGAAGTAACAGTTCCTTCCAGCACCTGGGGTTGCTCTGAGTCTAGATGAGCCTGTGCATGCAAACGCCCGGGACAGTGCCTGGTTCAGCGTCGCTGTCTGACTGACTCCACCATCATTCCTTTGTCTTTCGCCCAGGGCTCTGCAGGCAGCTGCTCACTTGGAGTTTATTAAATGACTAACCAGAGCATGGCACTTTCCCGGCAGCACCACTCCAAACAAGCTCATGGTTTAATAATCAGAGTCTAGATGGTTGGAGGATCAGAGGATCCAAACACCAGCATGTGTTTATCATTTGGGCTGCTTAGAGCTTCTGTTCCAGAAAGCAGCTCCCACAGATGCCTTTGGAAGGGAGTAAAAGGAAAAGGTGAGAAGCAATGGTAAAGCCATTGTTGGCGTCACGGTGGTGGCAGATCAGGGGGTAGCCCGCCCTGGGAGGGTGAATTATAAGAGACAGAAAGACAGGGCCATACCCTACCCATTCGTCCCCAGATGGGAACAGAGCTGATTTCTACAGGATGCCAGGACAGCCCCAGAGCCTCTATCTATGATACATAGACACCATCTGTGATATTTTTTGCAGCAAACCCATAGGGGAGGTACTGCTGTTATCCCCATTTCACAGATAAAGAAGGGGGACCTAGAGAAGTGAAGTCAGGTGCCTTCCCCAAGTCCTCGTGTCTATTACCAACAGAAAGAGGACTCGCCCCACTTCTGGAGCCTGTTCTTTTAACCCTTATACAAAAAATTGTCTCTTCAACCCTTTACAGTTCACAAAACATTTTCCCATTCTAAATGTATCCGACTCACCATCTGTTGTATATTGAATGTGTTAAGACTTAACCCCCGGGACCTCAGCATATGACTGTATTTGGAAAGAGGGTTTTTGCAGATGTAATTAGTTAAGATGTGGTCATCCTGGATTAGTGTAAGGTTTAGTCCAATAACTGTTGTCCTTATAAGAAGGGGAGGTTTGGAGACACACACACAGCACCCCATGTGAACAGAAGCAGCCGTGGGGCGATGTGTCTACAAGCCAAGGAATGCCAAAGGGGCAAGTGAAGCCTCAGAAGGGACCAACCCAACCGACACCTTGATCTGGGGCTT
The DNA here is from genome assembly GCA_004023965.1 of Spilogale gracilis. NCBI lineage: Eukaryota > Metazoa > Chordata > Mammalia > Carnivora > Mephitidae > Spilogale > Spilogale gracilis. The sequence continues at coordinate 737 of PITA01030465.1, read as the reverse complement.
TTGGCCACCAGAACTGTGAGACATTACATTTCTGTTGCCTTAAGCCATTCAGTCTGTGGTCCTTAGTTATGGCAGCCCATTTTCAATGGAGGAAAGGGATGCTCAGGGTGGAGATCTCCTCCCGCAGGTGGAAGTGGAGTCAATGTCCACAGCACACCCACCTGGTGGGATGCAACCCTTCTCCATACCTTCTCTGCTTTAAATGTGTACTCTAGTGTTCATATGTTCTTGGTCTGCCAAAGAGTTACCTTCCTTCTCTGCTTTTAGAGAATAGGTCAGAATCCACGATTGAAAATGGTCCATCTGATGTTACCTTGCAAATGAGACCTATAAAGTGATTGATCCATCGACTTGGAAAGCAAACAGAAGCATCCAGGCATTTCTGCCTTAGAAGTAGCAGAATTTTGTCTAGGTCTTCTAATAACACAGGCAACAGCAGCCTGCACTGACTCCTCTGTTGGCTCACAAGAACCTGCAGTTTTGTGATGTATTTTCAGCCAGATGATAGACATGAAGGCAAAGCGATCATTTTCTCCATCATAGGAATATATCCATTCCTGAGCTCCCAGAAGGAGCACTGAGCTGTGAATAAACCTAATCCAGCAACATGCCGTGGTCTCTGGTGGAGATGAAGTTGTGTGGTTAGAGCCCGGGTGCTTAGACTCTGCACCAGATGATGGACACGTTTGCCCAGAGGCCCTAGAAATCTTCTGCTATCATACTCTGTGTTCTTGCTT
>PITA01030464.1:0-16462 GCA_004023965.1 Spilogale gracilis | reverse complement strand
TTTTTTTTTTTTTTTTTTTTTTTTTTTTTTTTTTTTTTGTGGTACTTTAATTGGCTCCTTCCTGGCAGCTTTCGTTATTTGACTTTAAAAGGCAACTTTAAGTAGTGCAAATGGTGCCTACAAGTTAAATATTTCCTTTCCCCTTAATAGTGTCAGTCATGATGGCGGACACAGCTGTAGCTACTTCATTTGGAAATTAAATGATTTCTAATAATTCAAGATGTGTCCATTTCCCAACAGCTCTTTTATTATTTATTTTTTCTTTGCAGTTCTTCTAAAAAGTTTTGTTCCCAAACAGATCAACTCGTTTTTCTCCTTTTTCCTGTCCCTTTCCCCTTCCTTCCCTCCCTTCTTCCTCTCTTCCTCCCCTGCATCTCTCTCTCCCTCTCACTCCCTCCCTGTCCTTCCCTCCACTCTTCCCAACCTTCTAGTATGCTCCCTCTTGCCTCAATGTCATCACTACTCAAAAGAAACATTCTCAAATGCCCTAACCTTTCAGGCCTCAGTGATGAATAACAGGATATATTATCAAGGATAGGCTTTTCTAAAGCTGTAGTTTTTAGACTATTTCCTGTTTCCTGGATGGCAGCCATCCGTGGTAACTAGGTACAAAGTGACACAAGATCATGTCTCTACAAGTCTAGTTTTTTAAATGGTGCTCTTTAAGTCTCTGACTAGATTTGTCACTGAGGTTTTAAGAGAGAGAACCGTTGAAGCTCTCCTTCTCTTGGACACAGAACGTGAAGCCTCCCTCCTACCGTCCAAAACAAGACGCCAGGAGCAAAATGAGAAGCCGCTTAAGCTTATTTTATTTCTTTTTTCTCCTTTTTTCCTCAGAAGCAAATGGCCCTCCAGGCAAGCCTGAGGGCAGGGAGCTCTCAAATCCCTGGAGCCCAGGCGACCTGGGCAGATGTAAGCTGAGCAGAAAGGGTTGGGAAGGGCATGGTGACAGCTGCTCCTCCCAGGGGGCATTTAACTGCAGCATCAAAACAAATGAGGGCACTGTGTGGGGACAGCCTCTAGCTGGACCCTGGGCCGAAAGTGCCCGGCACATGGTGCTCAGTAAATAGCCACTGAGCTGAATTATTGAATTGAATGTATTCTTCCTCCAAATAGGGCTGAAAATATCACTCCCATCACAAAAGCACAGTACAGGAGTAGAGATCTGCCACTTCAAGAGTCATCTAATTAACTCATTAAATAACATTTTTCCCAAAGTATATTAGTGAGAGGAACTTTCTGAAAATCATCAACTCCTGTAGACTCAGCTCATAAAGACTTTTTAATTAAGAAGTGAAGAGCAGGTCATGAAGGAGGAACTGAAGGGAGCATCAGATCTCCCGGGGCCCACGCCCTTCTGTCTCCTCCTTATGTCTGTTTCCCTGGGAAAATGGAAGACAAGAATTTCCCCACGTCTCTGTGAAGGTGCCACTTCACCAGCCTTTGCCTACTTCTGTGTGTCCCTGGTGCAGAGCCCTGGAGCGCTCCCTTCATTCTGCGGATTGGCCTTCCGTCATCCCTTCTCTTGATGCTCACCTGGCCCCCATCCTATGAACACCCCACAGCTCTCATCTTAACAGCAGCGGCACAGGACCATATGAAACACACTGGGGCCACCTCCTCTCCCCACTGCTGGTCTTCTCTTCGCCTTTGTTTCCAGCTGCCCACCTCAGAGGGGTGACTACACCTGCACGTTCCATTTCTGCCCCTTTCAGGGTCTCAACGCCGGCCCTGAGCAGGCCTGCATCTGGCCCCACCTCGTCCACTATCTGCAGGGTACCCACTCTGTCTCTGATGGCTCCTGCTTTATTGAAGGCTTTCTCCCCTGGGCCTCTAGGACATGCTGTCTCCTGGTCCCTTCTCAGCCTCTCACATTTGATGGATTCCCCTCCTTTTCCCAATTTCCCAATTTCTAAGCACTACCTTTCTAGGACTCTATTATTTTTTTCCTTTGTTGGAGTCCTTTAAAAACAGACTCCTTTGTCCTTTCTCTGCTCACTCCCTGTCCCCTGGATTCAAAGGCATATATAGAAGGAAGACGTCCATATTTATGTCTCCATCTTGGACCTGCCTTCTGAATTCCACACTCACATACCTGACATTTCCCCCGAGGGTATATAAACCTCTCCAATTTGGCAGGCTCAAAACCAAACTCTTGATTTTAATCCATAAACATGTTTGTTCTCATAGTCCTTCTCCATGTCAGCAAACAGCAAAATCATTCTTCAGGTTGCTTGGATAAATACTTCCAGAATCTCATATTCTCCACTTCCCAGCCAAGAGCAGATCCTGTCCATTCTGCTTTAAATTATATCCAGAATCTAATCATTCCCACTACCTGTGCCTCATCAGGCTAGACTGTTCCCTGATTCCATCCTCAAACCTGGCCCATCCCCTCTGAGAGTGGTACTTTTTTCTCAGTCATCACTGGCCAGATTGAGATACCTCATTGCTGAATTTAATGAGGATGACATGCAGGGACCTTGAAGGATGCTGTCTCAGCTAATTCCTGACTCCTGGGTCAGATGGCTCAATTTCCAGTTCCTTCCTTCCTCTTTCCCATTTTTGAGTCTCTGGCCTGACATAGGAAACTCATAGAAAAATATATCCTTTCCTTCCTCCCTTTTTCTGGGTCTAAAGATTTTGAACCTCCCTTTTCCCAGGCTGAAATATTGTCTCACAAGTGTAGACAGGGACTTAAACAAGTATGGACCTCCCTCTCAGGGTGACTGAACAGGAAACCCACCTGACACCCCAAAAAGTAACACAGTTAAAATTAAGAGATTCATTCCCAGGAGTTAGAATGAAGGTTTCCAAAGATGCCACTTATAAGAAACTTTCAAATACAGATGGAAATTGGAAATTTTCAATTGGAAATTTTCAAATACAGATCTTCAAAAGATATAACGGAACTTTACATCTATAAACCTAGAGAAGACAACTTTCTAAAATCGTAAAGCACTGGATGGAAATGGTAAATGAGCTCATGGATGATCACGTTTATCACTAAATGGAGAATCCCAGGGAAGGTAGGGCAACACAGATGTGGTATTGTAGAATATCAACCAAGTGACTGAGAACCAAGAAGGAGAAACACCACCAGAACACATACACAAAAGGAAAAAAATAATGCAGCCCTGAAAGGTAAAATGCGAGCAATGTAGCGGGATCCTCTAGAAGATGAAAGAGTAAGTGTAAGAAAAAAGATAATTAGTTATTGTAAGAAAACTTTCCAGACATGGGGAAAGAAAGGCTTACAGTATCAAAAGTCTTACTAAGTACTGAGAAAAATAAAGGAAAAGGGAAAGAATTTGAATTTCAAGCATAAAGTAAAAATATTTATATACCCAGGCAAGAATAACTGAGGAAATTGAATAAAAAAGCTATCCATAAAGGAATGAATGGACTTCTCTTCGAGGTCTCTTCCAGAACGATGGAGGTACAATAGAGTGCTATATGTCCAGCCAAACTGTCATTTATGTGTGGCATCAATAAGAAGGCATCTTCAACTATGGAAAGATCTGGAAAATGCAATACCCTGTACTCTCCCTAAAACAATCATTTCTTTCTACATACCAGCCAAGTGATCGATGAATTAAACTGAACTTTGAAAAGAAGAACTGTGCTCAGCCTAATAGGATGAAACAGGGTTGGCTAAGCCCAACCAATTCTTTTGATCCTCTTATAATACGATACGAAGGTCAATATAGTCATTGAAAGAGATATTATAAAATACTTCTGACTGATCACCTGCTATTCTTCAGATCAGATTCAGAAGAAAGGGAACGACACCCAAAGGCAGGGAGTGTAGTGAAGCCCAGGAAGGGCCGTCCCCAAATACCGCATATTTGGCGCACGCATGCGCGTAGGACATGGCTGCCTCTGGACCATCACTGGGTGAGTGTTGGGGCCAAAGCCAGCCCTTCTAGGATAAATGCAGTTTGGGAGAGAGGAAGACACTTAAGAGAAGATGAAAGATGTTCTATTTCAGATGTTGAGAATAGAGAAAAGGTATTTCTGATCTACCTCCTGAGTGTCGCCATGAACTGAATAAAAATAGCATGGGTAGTTTCCAAAGTTTTAGAGATAAGTAGAAAAAAGTTCAGACATTTTCCAGGAACCTTTTGTTGACTTCAGAATAACTGAATTTTGGAACCCTTCTGAGTATTGTTAAAACGACCTATTGAGCTATGAGGCCACTTTGTGATGATGACTGTCAGGATTTCAACACCAGGTGTGGACGAAACCCGTGAGCAGCACCTGTTTCTTTCATAGTTGTGACAAGAGTGTGGACACTTTCTAACGAATGTGAGTTGGCCTGTTCTGATTTTGTTTTGCTTTTAAACCCCCGATGACAAAATTCTAGCAGACAGTGTCCTCTGAATGGACACACCACACCACATGAAAGCCAATTTGCAATTGCTTTAAAAAATTGCAAAATAAATATTGCTTTAACAAGATTTATTTCTGTCAGGGTCTACTGCAGACCTTTGGGCGCAGGACTAATAAAGGACATGGGTTTATTTCTGGTCCTCTGGGGCAAGAATTTCTCAACTTTCTGGAAGTTGCAACATCCTGTTTTGATTTGATTCTGTAGCTTCCTCTCCAGTTCCCTCCACCCAGATTAAACAAGCCTTATTTATTTAGTGTTTAAGGGTGGGAGTTTAAATTGTTATTGTTCTAAAAATTTCTAGGCACTTTTACGATATCCTTTTACATAATGGGAGCTATTACCACAGGCTGAGAATCAGAATTTTAAGGCGATTTTCAAAGGAATGAATGGGACACAGAGCCTGGAGGGAAAACTAAATCAACAGAGAACAAACGTGACGTAGAGTTAAGGATGGGGAACTCAGCAGGGAATTTCATCGGTAAAAGAACCCTCAGATTCTGCTGCTCAGAACCTGGGATTTGGGGAAGGGTTAGATTTGTGTCACTGCCAGGGGGACTAAGTTTACTCTGTTCACCAATTCAAAAAGAAATATTTTTGAGGAGGTGTCACATTATGGGCAATTTGGTAGGCGTGAAAGGGAAAACTAGAGATAAATAAACTGTTTATTCCCTTGAGGAACCCCAAAACTGCCAGGGAAAAGGAATGATAAAATGAGTCAGAAAGCAGTTAACAACTGTGTTCACTAAGACAGGATCAGAAACCACACCCCAGTCATCTTCAGAATCCAGCAAAATTGGACTCCCTCTCTTGCCATCACCGCTGCCCGGTAACAGTAAGAATAGCTCCTTTGTTCTTGAGCCTTGGTGTAGCAGTTTGGATATTGCTCATGAAATAGAATTTTCAAGAAATGAAAGGAAGAACACCCATGGGAGTGTATCCACATTTACGTAGGAAAGGACTTTTTAAAAAGATGTCAGGGCTGAATGTACAGTTCGTGCAGATAAAGAGGGAGTACGGATTTGGGAAGGCGAAAGCAAAGAGAAAAGATGAATTCTCAACCATCTGAGAGCATTTGGCCTTAGGTCAGAAGAGGAGACTGCCAGGGTAGGGAGGGGGCTTTCAGAGAAAAGTTTGAAGCTGACATTCCAGGCTGCCCCAGATTTCATTTACCAGGGGCACGGCATCGGCAATAACTGATCAAAAACATTGCATGGCTGGAAGGCTGCCCGGATGGTAAGCGCGAGGGACTTTAGCTCGTTAGTTCAGATGTGGCTAATTCCAAAGCCTTCCACACACGTGTTCCCTTCCACCCAATTGTGTTACATGATAATTTTTAGACTTGGTGTTCATATTGTGATCCTATAAATACTTATAGCATAACTCTTTATTGAGCTCTGATGACATTTCCTTTCTTGAATAAATTATGCTTTCCTTGGAGTAAGTAAATGTCTCTGCTGGATCTATACATCCATCTGAATACTGTAGAAGAAGTCATCTACCAGTTTTATTCTTTTTCTTGGAGCCCTTTCCCCTGGACCCTTTGGTCATTTCCCCATGTGCAGAGGTTGCTCTCTGGGGCTGTTTTACAAGGAGCAGCTCATGATCTCTCTCCAGCATTTCCTGCAGATCGTTTCATTTCTCTCTTGTTGGATTTCTGATCTACGAAGTCAGTGTTTTTCTCCTATATTTATTTCTTTGTTTCCAACAAAGTACCTGTGATGCTTCTTAAGAGAGTGTGCATGGAAGAGTTTTCTAATTTATTTTGCTGTTTTAGTCTTTGTTTTCTCAGATCTTACTTGTCTAAAAATGTTTTTAGTCCAGGAAGACTTTTCCCTCCTACCACTGGAGCGACTCAGAGTTGTAGGAAGATGAATCGGACTCAGAGGAGCAAGGGCCAAATTAGTGCAGCCCTAAGAGATGCAAAAGGTAGGGAAGAGACACTATGATGAGAGGTGAGAAGACAGGAGGACACTGAAGATCAGGGACACAAAGCAGACCACTGAAGAGGAAGACCCCACCTGAAGATGTCATTTGGTGCAGAAACCAACCATGGGGCTGTGCACAAGAGGAAAAGTGTTGGGACAGAGCTGGAGAAGAGGAAAGGGATCTAGGAAAATGGAAGAAAGCCACCCCCAAGAATGCAGTCAGTGGTCTTTACAGACTTGCAGAAAACATCCATTCTTCCTCAGTGAAAAAGACCCTAGGGAGGCCTGCCAGACCTATACTCAGCTGTGTTCCTGAATTGGACCTCCACGAGATGCTAAGATACAAAATGAGGCTTTAACAGGATGATTTTTATCAAGGTCTGCCGCAGACTGCTTGGCCCAGTGCTAACAAAGGTGCACGGGCTCGTGGCAGGCATTCCTCAACTTCTCTTTTGAAAGATCTGAGGATCTACTCTTTGTCCCAAGTATTCCAGAACCATGTGCCTTGGTGTATTACTTTTTTCACCCATTTAAATAGACATTAAGAGGCTACTTTGAATTTCAGTTCTAGGTGGTTTTATTGGATTATTTCTTGGATAATTTCCTCCTCCAGTTTTCCTCTGAAACTTTTCCTGAAACTCTTTGTACTCTGATGTGGATTTCAAGATGAATCCTTCAACTTTCTAAGCTTTTTCTATTTTTTACAGTTTCTTTGTTATTTTATTCTCTATTTCAAATTTCCTTAATATTTCTACCAAATAATCTAAAGAATCCAAAAGTTCTTTTTATGAAAGTGTAACATGGAACCATAACATGTAGCTTGATGGTTTAGCTCCAGTATAATACTCCTTGCTACCATCACTCATATCAAGTAATAAAAACTACAACCCCACCCAAGAAGAGTCCTTGTGTCCCTGTCTGGACTGCTTTCCCCTCCACTCCAAAGATGGAGGCAATTCTGACTCAAACTCTGACATTTACTTTTGCATACTTCTGAACTTTATATGAATGGAATTACATCTGTACGAAGACTTTCATTTCTGGTTTCTTTCACTCAATGTAAAGACTCTGAAATACCTCCATGTTGTTAAACGTAGCAGCAAATGTTTGTTTCTTATTTTGCTGTATAGTATCTCATTGTATAAATATACACAGTAGGTTATTTATAGCTATTCTGTTGTCATTTGGGTCATTTTAGCTCTTGGCCAGTACTAGTAGCATTACTCTGATGATTCTTGTACAAGTCTTTACACACACATACCCATGCATACATGCATGCACAAAATTGCTGTCATTGGTCATGAGTTTGTCAGAGTTTTTTTTTTCAGAAAATAATGCTAAACTGTGTCCAAGAGTTGTACAAACTTACCCCCCACCCCACTGACAGCATGTGAGAGTTTCAGTTGCTCCATATCTTTGCTAATACTTGGTACCATCAATATTTTCCATTTTGAGTGTCTGAATCTTACTATAGCTTTAATTTGTACTTTCCTGATCACTAATAAGGTTCAAAACTTTCTCAAATCTTTACTAGCCATTTGGAGATCTTCTTTTATGAACTACCTGTTCAAGGCACTTGCCTATTTTTCTACTTGGCAGACTATCTTTTTCCTTAACTATGTACTATCCTCCAGATAAGAACACTTTGTTGTGGTTACATTCTCTCGCTCGGTGGCTGGCCCTTGCCATGTTTTGTGTGTGTGTGTGTGTGTGTGTGTGTGTGTGTGTGTTTAAATTCTATCTTTGATCAATAGAAATTCTGAATTTTCATGTAGTCATTGCAATTTTTCTGTCTCTTCTTTAGGGTTGATGGGGTTTTGTTCTGGATTGGAGTTTTTTTTTTTAAGATTTCTTTTTAATTTATTCATTTGAAGAGAGAGAGACAGAGAGAGCACCAGCAGGGGGAGAGGCAGAAGAAGAGGGAGAAGCAGACTCCCTGCTGAGCTGGGGGCCCAACTCATAGCTCGATCCCAGGACTCTGGAATCATGACCTGAGCTGAAGGCAAATGCTTAATCATCTGAGTCACCCAGGTGCCCAGGTATCTGGTATTTTTTAACCCTGTTTGACAAACTTTTCCTATCCCAAGGTGCTGTTGACATTCTCCTGTTAGCTTGTTGAAATTTTATTGTTCTAACTTTCATATTGGGTTCTAAAATCCACCTGGTGCTAATTTTTGGGTATTGTGTGAGGTTGTAATCAGGTTTCTCCTTTTTCCATAGAGAGATGTATTTGATCCTTCATCATTTATTGAAAAGACCACACCTTCCCCAGTGCTCTGCAATTCCATCTGGTTACAAACCAGGTGTCAATATATGAATGGGTCTGTTTCTAGATTCCTTTTACTGGTCTGTCAGCATATTTTTCTCTCCTTGCCCAAATACCACCCTCTTTATTTTATTTATTTTATTTTATTAATCTTTTCCATAACCCAGCCACCCTATCCCTCCACCCTGCCCCCCAGAAACCCTCAGTTTGTTTCCTGAGATTAAGAGTCTCTTATGGTTTGTCTCCCTCCCCAGTCCCAATTGTTTCATTTTTTCCCTCCCTATTTCTCATGACTCCCTGCCCTGCCTCTCAAATTCTTCATATCAGAGAGACCATATAATTGATCTTTCTCTCATTGGCATATTTCACAGCATAATACCCTACAGTTCCCTCCACGTCATTGCAATGATGGGATTTCATTCATTTTGATGGCTGCATAGTATTCCACACTGTGTGTGTGTGTGTGTGTGTGTGTGTGTGTACCACATCTTCTTTATCCATTCATCTGTTGATGGACCTCTAGGTTCTTTCCATAGTTTGGCTATTGTGGACATTACTGCTATACACATTCGGGTGTGTGTGCCCCTACGGATCACAACATTTGCATACTTAGGGTAAATACCCAGCAGTACAGTTGCTGGGTCATAGGGTAGCTCTATTTTCAACTTTTTTTTTTAAAGATTTTTTATTTATTTGACAGAGAGAAACACAGCCAGAGAGGGAGCACAAGCAGGGGGAGTGAGAGAGGGAGAAGCAGGTTTCCCGCATCGGGACTCAATCCCGGGTCTCCGGGATCATGACCTGAGCCGAAAGCAGTCGCTTAACCAACTGAGCCACCCAGGCATCCCTATTTTCAACTTTTGAGGAATCTCTGTAAAGTTTTCCAGAGCAGCTGCACCAGCTTGCATTCCCACCAGCAGTGGAGGAAGTTTCCCCTTTCCCCACATCCTCGCCAATGTCTGTCATTCCAATGCCTGACTTGTTAATTTTAGCTATTCTGACTGGTATAAGGTGGTATCTCACTGTGGTTTTGATTTGTATTTCCCCGATCCTGAGGGATGTTAAGCACTTTTTCATGTGTCTATTGGTCATTTGGATGTCTTCTTTGAAGAAATGTCTGTTCATGTCTTCTGCCCATTTCTGGGTTGGATTATTTATTCTTTGGGTGTTGAGTTTGAGGAGTTCTTTATCGATTTTGGACACTAGCTCTTTATCTGATATGTCATTTGCAAATATTGTCTCCCATTCTGTCGGTTGTCTTTTGGTTTTGTTGACTGTTTCTTTTGCTGTGCATAAGCTCTTGATCTTGATGAAGTATCAATAGTTCATTTTTTACCATGCTTCTCTTGCCTTTGGCAATGTTTCTGGGAAGAAGTTTCTGCAGCTGAGGTCAAAGAGGTTGTTGCCTGTGTTCTCCTTAAGGATTTGGATGGATCCCTGCCTCACATTGTGGTCTTTTATCCATTTTGAGTCTATTTTTGTGTGTGGTGTGAGAAAATTGTCCAGTTTCATTCATCTGCATGTTGCTGTCCAATTTTTTCAATACCATTTGTTGAAGAGACTATCTTTTTTCCATTGGACTTTCTTCCCTGCTTTGTCGAAGATGAGTTGACCATAGAGTTGAGGGTCCATTTCTGGGCTCTCTATTCTGTTCCATTGATCTATGTGTCTGTTTTTGTGTCAGTACCATACTGTCTTGATGATGACAGCTTTGTAATAGAGCTTGAGGTCTGGAATTGTGATGCTGACAACTTTGGTTTTCTTTTTCAACATTCCTCTGGCTATTCGGGGTCTTTTCTAGTTCCATATACATTTTAGGATTATTTGTTCCATTCCTTTGAAAAACATTGGTATTTTGGTAGGGATTGCATTAAATTTGTAGATTGCTTTAGGTAGGATAGACATTTTCATAATATTTGTTCTTCCAATCCATGAGCATGGAACATTTTTCCAATTCTTTGTGTCTTCCTCAATTTCTTTCATGAGTACTTTATAGTTTTCTGAGTACAGATTCGTGGCCTCTTTGGTTAAGTTTATTCCTAGGTATCTTATGGTTTTGGATGCAATTGTAAGTAGGATCGACTCCTTAATTTCTCTTTCTTCTGTCTTGCTGTTGGTGTATAGAAATGCAACTGATTTCTGTGTGCTGATTTTATATCCTGACACTTTACTGAATTCCTGTATGATTTCTAACAGTTTTGGAGTGGAGCCTTTTGGGTTTTCCACATAAATTTTTATATCATCTGCAAAGAGTGAGTGTTTGGCCTCTTATTTGCTGATTTGGATGCCTTTTATTTCTTTTTGTTTTCTGCTTGCTAAGGCTAGAACTTCTAATACTGTGTTGAATAACAGGGGTAATAGTGGATAGCCAGCCCTGCCGTGTTCCTGACCGTATGGTAAAAGCTCACAGTTTTCCCCCCATTGAGAATGATATTCACTGTGGGTTTTTCATGGATGGATTTTTTTTTAAAAGATTTTATTTATTTATTTGACAGAAACACAGCTAGAGAGGTAATACAAGCAGGGGGCGTGAGAGAGGGAGAAGAAGGCTTCCCGCCAAGCAGGGAGCCCGATGTGGGGCTCAATCCTGGAACTCTGGGATCGTGACCTGAGCTGAAGGAAGTCACTTAACTAACTGAGCCACCCAGGTGCCTCTTCATAGATGGCTTTTAAGAGATTGAGGTATGTATCCTCTATCCCTACACGGTGAAGAGTTTTGAAGAAAAGATGCAGTATTTGTCATATGCTCTTTCAGTATCTATTGAGAGAGTCATATGGTTCTTCTTTCTTTTATTAATGTATCATATCACAGTGATTGATTGCCAGATGTTGAACCAAACTTGAAGCCCAGGAATAAATCCCACTTAGTCGTGGTGAATAATGCTTTTCATGTCCTGCTGGATCCGATTGGCTAGTATTTTGGTTAGAATTTTTTGCATCCATGTTCATCAAGGATATTGGTCTGTAATTCTCCTTTTTGATGGGGTCTTAAGTCTGGTTTTGAGATTAAGGTAATGCTGGCCTCATAAAATGAGTTTGGGAGTTCTCCTTCCATTTCTATTTTTTGGAACAGATCCAGGAGAATAGGTATTAATTCTTTACATGTTTGGTAGAATTTCCCTGAGAAGCCCTCTGGACTTGTGTTCTTATTTTGGGGGAGATTTTTGATGACTGCTTCAATCTCCTTACTGGTTATGGGTCTGTTCAGGTTTTCTAGTTCTTCCTGGTTCAGTTTGGTAGCTTACATGTCTCTGGGAATGCATTTATTTCTTCCAGATTGTCAAATTTGCTGGTGGATACCTGTTCATAATATGTTCTTATAATTGTTTATACTTCTTTGGTGTTGGTTGTGATCTGTCCTCTTTTATTTATGATTTTTTGGGGGTCCTTTCTCTTTTCTTTTTGATAAGCTGGCCAGGGGTTATCAATCTCATTAATTCTTTTAAAGAACCAAGTCCGAGTTTTATTGATTTGTTCTCCTGTTCTTTTGGTTTCTATTTCATTGGTTTCTGCTCTGATATTTATTATTTCTCTTCTTTGCTGGGTTTACACTTTCTTTGCTGTTCTTTCTCCAGCTCCTTTGTGTGTAGGGTTAGGTTGTGTACTTGAGACCTTTCTTGTTTCTTGAGAAAGCCTTGTATTGCTATATACTTTTCTCTCAGGACTGCCTTTGCTGTGTCCCAAAGATTCTGAACAGTTGTGTTTTCATTTTCATTCGTTTCATGATTTTTTTTAAGTTCATCTTTAATTTCCTGGTTGACCCATTCATTCTTCAGTAGGATACTCTTTAGTCTCCATGTATTTGAGTTCTTTCCAACTTTCCTCTTGTGGTGAAGTTCTAGTTTCAAAGCATGTGGTCTGAAAATATACAGAGAATGATCCCAATCTTTTGGTATCAGTTGAGATCTGATTTGTGACCCAGGATGTGATCACTTCTGGAGAATGTTCCATGTGCACCAGAAGAATGTGTATTCTGTTGCTTTGGGATGGAATGTTCTGAATATATCTGTGACATCCATCTGGTCCAGTGTGTCACTTAAAGCCATTATATCCTTGCTGATCTTTTGCTTAGATGATCTGTCCATTTCAGTGAGTGTGGTATTAAAGTCCCCTATTATTATTATGTCATTGAATATGTGTTTCTTTGATTTAGTTATTAATTGGTTTATATAATTGGTTGTTCTCATGTTACGGGCATAGATATTTAAAATTGTTAGAACTTCTTGTTAGACAGACCCTTAATGATGATATAGTATGTGTGATATATTAAGTATGATATAGTGTCCTTCCTCATCCCTTAGTATAGTCTTTGGCTTAAAATCTAATTTGTCTGATATAAGGATTGCCACCCAGGTTTCTTTTGACGTCCATTAGCATGGTAAACTGTTTTCCACCTCCTCATTTTAAATCTGGAGGTGTCTTTGGGTCTAAAATGAGTTTCTTGCAGACAGCATATTGATGGGTCTTCTTGTTGTTTTTTTAATCCATTCTGCTACCCTGTGTCTTTTGATTGGGGCATTAGCCCGTTTATTTTCAGGGTAACTATTGAAATACACAAATTTAGTGCCATTGTATTGCCTTTAAGGTGATTGTTACTGTATATTTTCTCTGTTCCTTTCTGGTCTGTTACTTTTAGACTCTCTTTGCTTATAAGGCCCCTTTCAATATTTCCAGTAGGGCTGGTTTGGTGTTTGCAAATCTTTTACTTTTTGTTTGTTTCGGAACCTTTTTAATCTCTCCTTTTATTTTCAGTAACAACCTAGCTGGATATAGTATTCTTGGCTGCATATTTTTCTTGTTTAGTGCTCTGAATAGATCATGCCAGTCCTTTCTGGCCTGCCAGGTCTCTGTAGATAAGTCTACTGCCCATCTAATAATTCTGCCACTGTATGTTACAGACCTCTTCTCCAGAGCTGCTTTCAGATCTTATCTTTGTCACTGAGACTTGTAAGTTTTACTATTAGATGACAGGGTATGGACCTATTTTTATTGATTTTTGAAAGGGGTTCTCTGTGCTTCCTGGATTTTGATGCTTGTTCCCTTCTCCAAATTAGGGAAATTCTCCGCTATAATTTGCTCCAATATATCTTCTGCCCCTCTCTCTCTTTCTTCTTGTTCTGGGATCCCAATTACTCTAATACTGTTTCATCTTATGGTATTAATTATTTCTTGAATTCTCCCGTCATGGTTCAGTAGTTGTTTGTCTCTCTTTTTCTCAACTTCTTTATTTTCCATGCTTTCCATCTTCTAAATCACTAATTCTCTCTTCTGCCTCATTTTTCCTAGCAGTAAGCGTCTCCATTTTTTATTGCACCTCATTAATAGCTTTTTTGATTTCAACTGGGTTAGGTTTTAGTTCTTTTATCTCTCCAGAAAGGGATTCTCTGATATCTTCCATGCTTTTTTTCTAGCTCAGATAGCACATTGATAATCATCATTCTGAACTCCAGTTCTGACATATTACTAGTGTTCCTATTGATTAGGTCCCTAGCCATCAATACTGCCTCTTGTTATTTTTTTTTAAGGTGAGTTTTTCTGCCTTTGTCATTTTATCCAGGTAAGGATAGATAAATGAGAGAACAAAATACTAAAAGGGTGGCAATGACCCCAGAAAAATATATTCTAACCAAATCAGAAGAGACCCAAAACCAGGGGGAGAAGAAAGGAAATAAATCTCTATCTCTATCTATCTATATCTATTTGTCTCTTTCTCTCTATATATATGATTAGATTGGTGAATAGAACAGAGCCACATACTTGATTTTGAGTGTATTTTGGTCTGTTAGAAGAAACTGCCTCTCAAAATTGTAAAGAAATAAAAACTTATATATGTACAAAAATAAGAATATACATGATGAAGGGATGGAATATGACTGTAAAGGCGAAAATTTAAAAAAAAAATTTAAAAGGAATTGATAAGATAAGAAGTTGGTTGAAAGAAAAAAGAGGAAAGAATATGATGAGGCTAGAGACTAGAACAAAGCCATGCACTAGATTTAGGGTATATTTTTATCTATTAGAAGAAACTGTATCAGAAAGTTTTAAAGAAATAAAAACCTATATGTATACAAAAAATAAGCTTAAATACAATGAAGGGATAGAGTATAACTAAAACTATGAAAATTGAAAAATATTTTTGAAAAAAAAGGTAGTGATAGGTAAAATAGTTAAAAAAGTTAAAATAGGAAAGAGAAAAAATTTCAAAAATAGAGTGAGAAAAATATAAAATTTAAAAAATTGAACTTTGAAAGACTGAAGAATCATAGGGGGGAAAAAAGCCATAAATTCTATGTGCTGCATTCCCCTAGCTCTGGACTTTGCAGTTCTTATTTATTGGTGAACTTGGTCTTGGCTGGGTGTTCTCACCAACCTTCTGGGGGCGGGGCCTGTTGCAGTGATTCTCAAACGTCTTTGCCGGAGTTGGAGCTGCCCTGCCCTCGCCAGGGGCCAGGCTAAGCCATCTGCTCGGGTTCGCTCTGGGGTGCTTTTGTTCCCTGACGCCTTCCCTATGGCTTTGGAGGCCGGGAATGAAGATGGCAGCCTCCCAGTCTCCAGCCCAGAGGAGCCTAGAGCTCTGGGCCCCACTCCTCAGTGTGCCCCCAGAGAAAAGCAGTCGATCACGCCTGTCTCCCTGATCTCCAACCGCACTCTGAGCCCACCTGGCTTGTGACCGAGCGTTTCTATCTCTGGCACTTGGCCCCGTTTGGAGTCTCCAGACCCAGCGGATTCCTGCAGTGCGTGCCCAGGCCGCTCCCCTCCAGAGGAGGAAGGAGGTCGTCTTCCTGGATCTGCCACCTGCGCGATCCCAGTTCAAGGAACATTGGCCCAACTGTGCCTCCAATCGTGGTGTAAGGTAAGCCTGACATGGGAGCCCCTCCTCGGCTCCGTCTCTAAAGCCGGCTTCCCGCTCTGTACCTAGCATCTCTGCCCCGCTCAGACACCATGCGTGTCCTGAGATCACACTGTCCCCAGGAGGCCTCCACCCCCTGCTTAGCCTCTGGGGCGATGACCCTCAGTGGAGCGGACTTCTCAACATTCCCATTTTGTGTTCTGCTGCTCTACTGCTGCCCGGGAGCTGGCTCCGCCCCCGCGGTCTGTCTTCCCGTGTGTCACCTCCGATTGACTTCTCTGTGCATCCTTCCTTCGATAAAATGGTCACTTTTCTGTTCCTAGAATTGCCGCTCTTTTGCCCTTGATCTCCTATTGAGTCTATAGGTGTGCTGACTGGTTTGATAAGCGTCCAGCTGAACTCCTGGGACCTAATAATATGTAGGTGTACTCCTCTGCTGTCTTGCTCTTCCCCACCAAATACCACAGTAATTCTCAAAACCCCACAACGAGAAAGTCCCTCTACTTTGTTCTTCCCTGATATTGCCTTAGCTGTTATTAACCATCTGTATTTTCACACAAATCTTCGAACCAGCTTGTAAAATTTCACAAAATCCTGTTAGAATGTTGATCCAGATTGCATTGAGTCTGCAGAAAAGAAATGGAAAAATTCACGTATTTACAATATTGTACCTTGTGGTTCCTGAGCTTGGTTTATTTCCACATTTAGGTTGTCATTAATTTCTCATAATAATGTGGGTTTCTTTCTTTCTTTCTTTCTTTTTTTGAAGTCTTGTCTTCTTTCATTAGATTTATTCCCAGGTATGTGATCCTTTGATACTGTTGTAATGGTACTATTTTTCCAGTTTTATTTTCAAATTGCTTATTGCAGTTGTACAGAAATACAGTGGATGTGATATTCACTGACCTTGCTAAATTCTCTTTCAATTATAGTATTTGTAGCTGTAGTTGCCTTTGGATTTTCTATATGCATGAGCATGTTCCCTGTGAGTAATGATGTATTGATTTGTTTCTTCTCCATCTCTAAGC
>PITA01030463.1:0-16468 GCA_004023965.1 Spilogale gracilis | reverse complement strand
TTGTTTTCTGTCTTGTTAATTTTGGCCATTCTGACTGGTGTAAGGTGGTATCTTAGAGTGGTTTTGATTTGAATTTCCCTGATAGCTAGTGACGCTGAACATTTTTTCATGTGTCTGTTGGCCGTTTGTATATCTTCTTCGGAGAAGTGCCTCTTCATGTCTCTTGCCCATTTTTTGATGTGTTCATCTTCTTTTTGGTACACCATCACTTCTTGATCAAAACTCTTCACAGTCTAGGGATAGAGAGTGCATACCTCAATATCATAAAAGTCATCTGTGAAAAACCCACAGTGAATCTCATTCTCAATGGGGAAAAACTGAGAGCTTTTCCACTAAGGTCAGGGACATTGCAGGGCTGTCCACAGTCACCAGTGCTATTCAACATAGTACTAGAAGTCCTAGCCTTAGCAACCAAACAAAAAGAAATAAAAGACATCCAAAACAGAAAGAAGCCAAACTTCATACTTTGAAGATGATATGATACTTTATGTGGAAAACCCAAAAAACTCCACTCCAAATCTATTAGAACTCATAAAGGAATTAGTGAAGTGTCAGGATATAAAATCAATGCACAGAAATCAGTTGCACATGTATACACTAACAATGTGACTGACGAAAGAGAAATTCAGAAATTGATCCCATTTACAATTGCATCCAAAACCATAAGATACCTAGGAATAAACCTACCAAAGAGGCAAAGAATCTGTAGTCAGAAAACTAGAAAGTACTCATGAAAGAAATTGAGGAAGACACAAAAATGGAAAAACGGTCCATGCTCATGGATTGGAAGAACAAATATTGTGAAAATGTCTATGCTACCTAAGGCAATCTACACATTTAATGCAATCCCTATTAAAATACCATCAATTTTTTCAAAGAAATGGAACAAATAATCCTAAAATCTATATGGAACCAGAAAAGACCCCAAATAGCCAGAGGAATGTTGAAAAAGAAAACTAAAGTTAGCAGCATCACAATTCCATACATCAAGCTCTATTACAAAGCTGTAATCATCAAGACATATGGTACTGGCACAAAAACAGATACCTAGATCAATGGAACAGAACAGAGAGCCCAGAAATTGATCCTCAACTCTATGGTCAGCTCATCTTCAACAAAGCAGGAAGAATGTCCAGTGGAAAAAAAAGTCTTTTCAACAAATAGTGTTGGGAAAATTGGACAGCCACATGCGAAAGAATGAAACTGGACCATTTCCTTACACCACACACAAAAACAGACTCAAAATGGATGAAAGACCTCAATGTGAGACAGTAATCCATCAAAATCCTTGAGGAGAACACAGGCAGCAACCTCTTTGACCTCAGCTGCAGCAACTTCTTCCTAGAAACATTGCCAAAGGCACGGGAAGCAAGGACAAAAATAAACTATTGGGATTTCCTCAAGATCAAAAGCTTTTGCATAGCAAAAGAAAGAGTCAACAAAACCAAAAGACAACCAACAGAATGGGAGAAGATATTTACAAATGACATATCAGATAAAGGGCTAGTATCCAAAATCTATAAAGAACTCCTCAATCTTAACACCCAAAGAACAAATAATCCAATCAAGAAATGGGCAGAAGACATGAACAGACATTTCTCCAAAGAAAACATCCAAATGGTCAACAGACACATGAAAAAGTGCTCAACATCCCTCAGCATCAGGGAAATACAAATCAAAACCACAGTGAGATACCACCTTACACCAGTCAGAATGGCTAAAATTAAGAAGTTAAGAAACAACAGATGTTGACAAAGATGTGGGGAAGGGGAACCCTCCTACACTGTTGGTGGGAATGCAAGCTGGTGTAGCTACTCTGGAAAACAGTATGGAGAGTCCTCAAAAAGTTAAAAATAGAGCTACCCTATGACCCAACAATTGCACTACTAGGTATTTACCCTAAAAGATACAATTATAGTGATCCGAAGGGGTACATGCACCCAAGTATTTATAGCAGCAATGTCCACAACAGCTAAACTATGGAAAGAACCTAGATGTCCATCAAAGGTGAATGGATAAAGAAGAAGTCATATATATATATATATATATATATATATATATATATATATATATATATATATATATAATGGAATACTATGCAGCCATCAAAAGGAATGAAATCCTGCCATTTGCAACAATGTGGATGGAATTGAGGGTATTATGCTAAGTGAAATAAGTCAATCAGAGAAAGACAATTATCACATGATCTCTCTGATATGAGGAATTTGAGAGGCAGGGCATGGGGGTCATGGTGGGTAGAGAGGGAAAAAATGAAACAAGATGGGACCCAGGAAGGAGACAAACCATAAGAGACTCTTAATCTTAGGAAAGAAACTGAGGGTTGCTGGGGGGTGGAGGAGGGTTAGGGTGGTTGGGTTATGAAAAAAAAAAAAATTAATTAAAATTAATTAAAGTAAAAATAAACATAACTTAATAAAAATGTATTCTATCATACAGCTGTACCAATTTTTTTTACTTATGTTAAAACTGGATTACTTTTTTGTTAAAGAAAAAAAAAACAGAATAACCGTTATGCCAGCTCCATTGACTTTTTGATAATTAAATGCACTAAATGCATGCCCAGCACGGTACTTGGCATGCATTAAATACTTGATAAATGTTAGCTATTTTTATTTTTACTGATGCTACTAATGCTAGAGTCTGGGTGAGAAAGCAACAGGTTTGAGCAATATAAAGGTGAAAAGAGAATACCCACATCTGCAAGAGAGAAAAAGCATGAAGGACAACATATGAGAAGAATAGAAAAGCAAAGGCAAAGCACTCAATCCTGTTCCCTGCCCAGATATAAAACCACTTCACCAAATTACCTTCAATATGAGCAACTTCAGTCTTGGAAAATTCCATTCAAAGCAAAGTCATGGGATATTTTTCAGGCAGTTGAGGAAAGTATAGTTCATGAATATTTTAACTTTTCTAAGCAGAGCCTCTGACTCTGAAGTCAGAGTCATTAACCATCTGTAAAGTAAAGGTGAGAGGAGGTGAGGCAAGGCCCAACCAACCAACTGGATAAGCCCAGGATCCTGTCATTATGGATTAAGTTCCTGGTCATCACTGGAAACATTCTTCAAGGTAAATGCACAGCATCCTTTGGCATGTTTTACAGAAAGCAGAGTAGGAAGCTTGCATCTGGAATGAAAGGGACTAAGTAGGAGAAAGAGGCAGAGGGATGGAAGCGTGGGCCACTTTCTACCCAGAAGGAAAGCTCCACATAGGGTGCTGGGCATCCTGCAGACAACAAGAGGGCACTGGGTGTGTTGGTCATGAGAAAGTGGAAAGAGTGAAAGGGAGGATGAAGGGGAGTGGCTAGGAGACAAGGGACTGAGTTCTCTATCAATTTTTCTATTGATACCCAAGTTTGATTCAGTTGACTTCCCTTAAGTCCGTCCATTCCTCACTTACCTTCATGCGTGTTCTCATCAAGGCTGTATAAACTAATTTTACAATGTAGGAACATCATTCTTTGACCAAAGGTATGAGATGGGTAATCCAATGTGAAGACTTTCAAATAAGTCTTTGAACCCATCTATGGAACTCTATAGAAGCCATTAACAGTTTGCTTTCATGAATGCCTGATCTGTGCTCTGTGTATCTTACCTCATTTAATAAAAGAAAGATATTATTACTTCCATTTTTAGGTGAGGAAACAAGATCAGGTAGGTTAAGTAAATCTAACATTACCCAGTTAGAAAATAATAGAGCTGAGCATTAAACCCAAATGTGTGTTATAGATCCATCATTCATTCCACTAATGAAAAAGCACATGGTCTCCCTAATTTTGCCTGGAATTATAATTGAAAAGGGATGAGGAGCTTGCGCTGAATGGAGGACACCAAGAGACGATCTCATGCAAGATGCAAAGGGTTTATTCGAGCACGCTCGGGCCCACAGCCTGACCCCAAACCAGTCAGCGGCTGAGAGCCCCGAGCTTTCCCGGGGGTGACCTTATATAGAACTACATTGTCCGTTACAGCAAAACCCGCGCATCGACAGCCAATTAGTTTAAAACACCACAGCAGGGTCTGCAGGCAGGCAGCCAATCAGTTTATGACAAATCACATACTTTCACCAATCATCTCTACAGGGGGATATGTCCTAATTTGGGCTAGCAAGAGGTATGTGACAAGCTGCAGGCGCGCAGTCCTTGGGGCCTGGGTGGGGTTGGGCACCTGCCTGCCGGTTGCTGGGCTCAGATAACAGAATGTGGGTCTGCTCTTACATCCTGGAGGGTGGGGGCCTTTACAGCAGCCTTTCAATAATATGCTGGGAAACAGGCTGAGTACTTACTATCATAAAGTATTGTATGAAGAAGCATCACCTTGTAGAGAAAACAGAGAAGTATAAGTCTAGTTGGAGAGATAAGCCATACACCCATAAACAGATTGCTCCACAAATCCAAACCGATAACTATTAATGACTGTATCCATCACCTGTTGCCACAATAATAATGCTCCACAAACCACCCCAAAACAGTGACTTAAAACAATCAGCACTGGTATCCTGACCAGTGCACTGATCGGTGATGTCGACTGGTCCCAGCTGGATTAACTCCCATGTCTGACTGCACCATTGCAGGATGACTGGAGTCCCCTGAACCCCCTTCATGGACTGTCCTTTAGCAATTCTCATGTATGGTGCAGGGCCTAGGGGACAGAGAATCAAGAGAGACCACAAAAACACAGCATGTGCTTTCTCAAGCCTCTGTGAACATTTGCCAAAACTGGTCAAAGAACTGAGCTCAGATGGAAGGTGGGAAATGGACTCCACCACTGTGATGAAGGGTCTGCAAAGTCATGTAACAAAGGGCAAAGATACGAGGAGGGGAGGAATTGGGCCAGTAGTGGGATCGATCCACCACAAGAGTCAGTGATGACAATAATTGAATGTCTGAGCATTTGCCGTGTGCAGGGCTCTAGTCTAAGCATCTCACATATTCTCCAATCATTGTCAAGGATGTTCTATGAGTTAGTGATTACTATCCGTTTCATAGATGAGGAAACAGGCCTGAAGAGGTTAACTTACGTAGCCAGGTTGATGATACAGCAGTAAATGGCAGAGCCTAATTTAAACAATGATATATGTGACGCCAATATTTTTTTTTCCAATTTGGGTTTTAGTGAAAATTATTTAAAGGAAAAAGAAAAGGTTGCTTTAAAATTAAAAATAGGTTTGAAAGACCATGAAATTTTGTATAAATTCCAATCAGAAGTTCTACATTTCAAGATGTTTCATAGCTATACTAATATTTGATCAACAGATCAAGCCATTGAACATTTCTGTTGGATGTAAATACATCATCTTAGGGCATCTGGGTGGCTCAGTGGGTTAAAGCCTCTGTCTTCAGCTCAGGTCATGATCTCAGGGTCCTGGGATTAAGGCCTGCATCGGGCTTTCTGCTCGGCAGGGAGCTTGCTTCCTCCTCTCTCTCTGCCTACTTTTGATCTCTCTCTCTGTCAAATAAATAAATAAAATATTTTTTTAAAAAATACATCCTCTTGGGGCGCCTGGGTGGCTCAGTTGGTTAAGCAACTGCCTTCGGCTCAGGTCATGATCCTGGAGACCCGGGATCGAGTCCCACATCGGGCTCCCTGCTCGGCGGGAAGCCTGCTTCTCCCTCTCTCACTCCCCTTGCTTATGTTCCCTCTCTGGCTGTATTTCTCTCTGTCAAATAAATAAATAAAATCTTTAAAAAAAAAATACATCCTCTTATTTGCAAAACTCTTAATGAGAACTCATGAAAACAATGGTAAACCTAGGTAAACCTAACCTAAATACTTAAATACCAGCTTTTTTTTTTTTTTTTTTTTTGCCTGGAAGCTCAAAACTACTCTAAATTCTGTGTTCTTGGCAAATGATTAAAAAATGCTTGAGAAAATATGCTATCTGGTACGGTTTTACATTTACAAATTCAATAAATTCGACGAGATACTACAATTTCTCTTTCTAAGCAAGAGTAAAACTTCACAAGAGATTAGAACAGCATCGCATTGCATGGAGAAAACGGTAAGTGGGACAGTCACAAGCCATGCCATTTGCCAACACAGTTAATTACATTTTGTTCATTACTGCACTACATTTATTACCAAGAGAAATAAATCACTGAGAAAAACAGGAAAATCTGGCCCCTGAAACAGATGAAACGGCAAGATCCAGCACAAGCTTTGATCAAGACAATCTCCACGCTAAGAAATTGTAACTCATTGGGCGCCTGGGTGGCTCAGTGGGTTAAGCCTCTGCCTTCGGCTCAGGTCGTGATCTCAGGGTCCTGAGATGGAGGCCCACATCTGGCTCTCTGCTCAGCAGGGAGCCTGCTTCCTCCTCTCTCTGCCAACTTGTGATCTCTCTCTGTCAAATAAATAAATAAAATCCTTAATAAAAAAAAAAGTTCTTAAAAAAAAAAAAGAAATTGTAACTCACTTTGGCAACAGTACACTTTGATTTCTTTCCCATCCTTTTGTTCCTTATAGCTCCTAACTGTGATTGTCTCCCATGGATTTGTGTTAGTCCTTCCCCTCCAGGCTGTTGGGAGGTAGGAAGAGGAAAATCCAAAAAGTCATGCATTACTGGCCTTGTAAGGAGTGCTAGAGCAGGGAGGGGCAGGCAGGACTTTCCAGAAGGGGAATCTGGTTGGTATTAGTTCCCTGGTTGGACATCTGCTTAGGCAACAGACTGACAGATAAGCGCAGCATTTTAGATAGTAGAACAGGGACAGATTTGCTACAGAGCAACCCGCACTCCCAAGGTCTACAAGGATGAGGGTGATGAGTGTCCTTGGGCACTATTGGCAAAGGGGTGCCTCAGGGCATCAGCTGAAGCAATCTTGTCAGTACTCTACCCAAATTCTATCAGGCAGAACTCTACAAAAATACCTATACCATAGTCTACCAGCCCTGGGTGCTGGACAAGCCATAGCCAGATTCACACATTCTCACTAAATCCTCCAAAGAATTCATACATTTGCCCTGAGGGAAGCAGCGTTTGAACTTGGACCACAGGGACCATAATGAGCCAACACCCAACACAAGACTGCACTCCCCTGGCTGGTTCAGTGAACAAAACAGTTTGTTTCCTAGTCCCTCCTGCCATCTCTAAACCCCAGAGGAGCTAGACCCACAGCAGAGGGAGCAGGGAGAATGTGTTCAATGATTGACCGTGCTCTCTCTCCCCTTCTCAAGTCTTTCAGAATCAAGCCTGGCCCATGCCAGGAAGGGACAAGACCAGCAGTCAAATTGTATTAAGATCATTTTAAATTGGCCTAGACTGAACCAAAGTTGCTCATAACCAAAACTGGCTGGAAAGCTATGGGATAAGCCAGAAACGTCACAGAGGGATGGAAGAAGGAGATTCAGCTGAGTATGGCGAAAGGCAATGACTGGAGAAAAACAGAACAATGCCATCCCCATTTCCTTCCTAAATCAGACTTTTCAATGAACTGGTTACTCTCTGTGTCTCAATTTTTTCCTCTGAATATTGGAAGCTTTTGGGTTCTAACCCACTCTAAGAGCCAGGCTCTCCACCTGAGCAGGTTTTCACAAGAAATGAGAAATTCTAATGCTCTAAGCCATGGATAAAATTGTCCATTTCATCTTCCAATTCAGGTTCTGCTATAGTTCACAAAACCACCAGAATTCATGTTCAAAACCATCAGAAATGAGTAATGAACAGTCAGCGACATTCACATCATCATCACAGACCATACCCTTTTGGAGTGTGAGGCACTGATCCAGGTGTCAAAACATGATTAACTTTGGTCCTGCCTTAGAATAAAATTAAGTTTCTTAGTTTGTTTTTCTCTCAATTCAAGTCAACGTATGTAGTCAGCCTTCTGACAGTTGTTTAACAGGTGCACTGACATTTTACAGTAGTCTGTTTAAGTAGCTAAAAATACACCCTGTGTTGAGTTTTTCTTCTGGAGGTGTTTTCGGTTTTCCATGAGAGGCAATAATAAGCCATTGGTCTCCCACTAATAATTAACAAATCACTTGATGATTTCATTTGCGACTCTTTCTGCCTGTATTAAACAGTGACAATAGAAATTCTGTTCTGAGTTCTAATGGGATCCTGTTACTGGTGGGAGTGTACAGCTTCTTTGTAAAAGTCTAGTTAATGTACCAATCAAAGACATACATTATTCATGGCTGTGATTAAAAGGAATCCCGTATTAAATTATTTTATAAAGAACACCATCCCTAGTTTATCTTCCTTTTACAAATTCTACTTCCCATTCATTAGGATGACAAAAAAAATTAAGCTCAGTAGATTCTTTTTTTTTTTAATGTTCTATTAATGATTGAGCTAAGACGCACCAGCACCTTCACTGCGGAGGAGTGGTTTTGAAAGCAGGGGTGCCCCCCCAGGCTCTGGGGTGCATGAAACAAAGCACACTGGAAGGCCAAGCCTGAATTGCACTTGCTCTCCCAAACCTACAACCTAAGAGCTGAAAAGAAGTTCATGGTAGTTTGGAAGACAGAGGTCTTCTTTAGAAGGTCAGTCTTTGAGCAAAAAAAGAATTGAAAGCCATGGCCTTAATGAGATAAGAGAAAGTGATTTAATAGATTAGCCTCACATCAGAGTAAATGTCAGAGCATGGAAGAGCTCATAGAGCATGGGGATAAATAGGCCATCGTTTTCACTCAGATGCAGACAAGCTATATACTGTGTAGTGTAAAAGAACTCAATTGTACAGGATCTAAGTTTTTCTTCCTTAAAATTCTAATCTAAATTATACTCCTTAATAAGTGGACCTTGATTGACTTCCTCCCATTTAAACAAGTGATAATAGACTCTCAGTACATTTTTATAGAATGAATAGCTCATCCAGCCCTAGGACCCAGGCCCAGAAACATTTTACAATAGTAACTGGAAAAGAAAAGAGCTCTTTCTCTCCTACTGGAGCTAGTGAGAACCAGACTCGTGTATGTTTACCCCCAGCTCTCTCAGGGAAGAATTTTCTTAACCCTCCAAGGTCAACTGAATCAAGAAATCCATATGGCTCAGTGAGTTGCAAACATTTTCCAAACATATAGCTATGATAAATAAAATTTTTTAAATGATATATGCATGGTACTAAGCCCACACCTGAAGAAGAGTTCAGGTACAGAAGAGGATTAAGAAAATACTCTAACCCATATGTGACTTAGCCATTACTGCTATAAACTCAAAACATTTTCATTCAGGAATACCAGAGGGAGTCAGCTCAAGGTTGTCGTCTGAATGTCTCTTTTTGAGTCTTCCTGGGTCACTCTGAATAACTACTCAGAAAATATCAGCACATCATTTAGACCATGATACCCAGGTGCTACTTTTCAATTATAGGTGAGGCTAAGCCAAGTGGAGTCAGATGGATAGAAAAGCGGGGGTCGGAGGGAGCGGAAAAAGGATACTGTGAACACAGACAGAACCAAGGAGACATAATCCCCTTAAAAGTAAAATTTTAAATGAGTGAGGCAACACTAAAGATCCTACAAATCAGTGCAGCTACTGGATGGATGTCCACTAAAGTCCAGACTACGGCTTCCAGAATTGTATTGCTAGACCAGAAGTCACCACTGGGGGTCACCCTTTTGCCCCAAATCCACAACCCCATCAAATTTTTGGAGGGATATGGTTCTTGCCTAGTCTGGAGTGGTGATAACCACACCTGCCCCAAAGACAATTGACAAGTTGGCCTCATAGGCTTCTCACTTCCTGACTTAGAATGCTTCTATGCCATAACTATCCATCTCTACCTAAACATGTGCTCTCTAAATGTGATTTAAAACCCATCTTCCAGGAGCGCCCAACTGGCTCACTTCGTAGAACATGCAACTCTTAGGTGAGGAGTTTGAGCCCCACGTTGGGTATAGAGTTTACTTTTTAAAAAAAGTAAGTTAATGTTGGGGTGTCTGGGTGGCTCCATCAGTTCAATGTCCAGGTCTTGATCTCAAGCTTATGACTTCAAGTCCTGCATTAGGCTCCATGCTGGGTATAAAGCCTACTTAAAAAAAAAAAAGAAAGAAAGAAAGTCTGTGGCGCCTGGGTGGCTCAGTTGGTTAAGCATCTGCCTTTGGCTCGGGTCATGATCCTGGAGTCCCGGGAACGGGCCACACATCAGGCTCCCTGCTCTGCAGGAGGCCTGCTTCTCCCTCTCTCACTCCCCCTGCTTGTGTTCCCTCTCTAGCTATGTTTCTCTGTGTCAAATAAATAAATAAAATCCTTTTTTTTTAATCTAACTTTAAAAAATAATACTAAAACCAATTTTCCAATGCTTTTCATTGGTTTTTCAAAGTAAAACACACACACACACACACACACACACACACACACACACACACGAATAAACCCATCACTCCACACTGGTGATACATATCGTGAGTGTCACATCTAATCTGGGTGAAAGCCACACTTGAGTTGTATCTGGCTGGCTTGAGTACCAACAAAATGGAATCAAGTTTTAGAGCTGGACAGGACATCCTCATTTTTAGGGGTGAGAAGCCCATGTTCCACAGGAGTAAAGAGGAGCAGCCACAGTGTGTGCTGCTGAAGTCGAACCCGAAATTTGGTTTACGCACCCTTCACCCCAAAATCCCAGCCACCATTTCAGGCTGGCTGCACCTGCTCTCAGGTTAGATCAACCAGTGGTTGGGTGAGATGGCAGTCTGTCTTCTAAGCAACTTCACCCTGTCCTGCAGCATCCCCTAAAAATCACATTGTCGGGTCACCCCCTCTTTCCATGTCCCATTGTCACATTTCCTTAAGACTGTAGATCAGTGCCTATACGCTGAGAGATGAAGGAGTAGAGTCGATTTCAGCCCTCATTCCTGACCTGGCCTCACCAAATTTTCACAACCTTCTGATTTAACAATACCTTCCCAAATTTTTCTTTCATTATACTTCATCTTTACTCTTGGATTCAATGAATAGGAATACTTTTCCTGATTAGGCTGTCATTCCACATGGCAGTAGCTCTCTCCAAGTCATCTCAAGTCAATACTTCTCCCAGACTGACCCTGTTCTGGGCTTTTCTACTTGATTTTTCTGGTGTAGTATTTTTTGTTGGCACCCCATCAGGTCACTTACATAGACCCAGAACACCCAGGTATACCTGAGTCCATCTGATATACTTATACTGGGCTGACAGACCCATCTAGCTGCTGATGGTATTAAAAACTAACAGCTCACAGTTGTTCCTTCCTCTGGATAACTATGCAGGAATAAGAGCCCCATTCACCTAAGAGGTGAAAGGAAAAGGAGAGGGGGGCAATGCAAAGCCAGTGATTACTGATTCAGGGAGTGAATAAGGCCAACCTATGGACCTCAAGAAAGAACAATTGTGATGTATCACTTGATTTATTTTCCTTGCCTTCTCCCCCGCCATGACCAAGCCAAGACTAGAATTTGTCTTAGACTGCATCTTCACTGGGGCCCTTCTCTTTCGTATCCTGCTCTCCTCCCTCCCCTCACCAGTTCTCCCTCATTAAATCACTTGTAACCAAATCCCATCTCAGACCACCCATCTATGGATCTCTACTGCAGGGCCCACCCACACTTCATGGAGTAAGCTTGAGAGGGGTTTAGATTCAACTCCATTCTGGGATTTACTAGCTATTTAAAACTGGCCAAAATTATTTAATCTTTGTAACTTTCAATTTCTTCATTTCTAGAAGGGAATACTAGTATAGAATTGTTGTGAGAATGGAAAGTTATAATGTTGCTAAAAGTCACCACTTTAAAAGTTCCTTGGCTAGTGGTGAACACATTTCCTCTAATATGTTAATATAAATAATGATAGGAGCTAATATTTATCAGACATTTACTATGTCCCAAGCTCCATGTTTAGCATATTATAGTCATGGTTTTATTTAATCCTCACATCAACCCTCTGAGATAATTCTGCTCTTACCCCCACTTTACAGATAAAGAAACTGAGACCATAAATTGACCCAAGTCTCAATTGACTCCTGCCTCCCTTATGACACCCCCATATCGTACCACCAGCAGGTGGGTAAGCTTCATGCTTTAATCTTGTCCTTCGATGACATTGTCACAAGAAGTGAACAATGTCATAATGTCAGGCATCTTGGTGGGTCAGTAGGAAAAAATATTTGTGGGCAGGAAGTGCATTCCTAATATCCCATAAAACCTCCCACATTGGTGATGGCCCCCTTCTCTCTATAAAATGTTCAGAGCTGAACTTGTCTCAGATGGATCCCCCACCTGACCACTGGGAGATCAATTTTCTCTGAGCCCTGCTGGACAGCTCCCATTCGGTCATTTGTGCCATCATAAAGCATTATGCGTTCTTTTTATTTAGGTAGAAAACAAGTTTTTATTTCTGAAAAGCACCAGGTTAAGCTGCAAAAGGGAAAAGGGAAGGGAAGGGGGAGATGGAAAATAAAGATTAGATTGTATCCTCTTCCCTAATAGGTCTCATTTTATTTTAGTCCACTGGCACGATTATCTGGATTATGCTTAAGCAGCAAAGCTTTCTTCTTTTGCATTTTCCTTGCAGACTTTTGCATTACTGGAGGAAAGAGAGGTTAAGAAAAAGTTCCTCTGAACAAATGAGCCTTTAGATGAAACTTTTCATTAGGCACACAGCTCATTGAATCTAATCGGAGAGATTCAAATGAGGGTCACACTTGACCTCAGCCCTCCTCCACTGAGGTGGAGGGTGGGGGCTCAGTGTGGCCTTCAATTTCTGAATGTCAATTAGAGCAGAAACATCCAGAAGACATGCTTACCTGGATTATGCATAATGAAATGGGGCCTTTAAATCTGCTTCTTTTTTCCTTTTTATCAGCACAGGGAACACGGCAAGTTTCCCTAATAACCAGAGAATATGCTGAGATTTCAAAAAAGCATTGTAAGATCACATTTCTCATATAATGGTCAAAAATCACAGTAAATAAGCCCAAAAACAAGAGATACAAGTGAAACAAAAGAAAGCAGATAATGAAAGTTAATCAGTTCATCACTTTAGATCATTAAATTTTTTTTAAAAAGCAGGTACAAAAAGAATATATATACAGTATCATCTCATTTTGGTTAAAAACTGCATATAGGGGCGCCTGGGTGGCTCAGTTGGTTAAGCAACTGCCTTCGACTCAGGTCATGATCCCGGAGACCTGGGATCAAGCCCCCACATCGAGCTCCCTGCTCTGCAGGGGTCCTGCTTCTCCCTCTCTTACTCCCCCTGCTTGTGTTCCCTCTCTCGCTGTGTTACTCTCTGGCAAATAAATAAATAAAATCTTTTTAAAAAACCTGCATATATATATATATATATATATATATATATATATATATATATATATATAAAACGCACAGATGCATTTTTTAAAATATGCAGAAGATACAAAGTGTTATCTGTGCTTACCTCTGAGCAGTAGGAATATAGTTGTTATAAGTTGAATCAAAGTGTTCGCCGAAAGGTGTGCTGAAGTCCTAACCCCAGGTACTCCAGCATGTGATCAGAGGTTCATTGAGGATGTAACTAGTTAAGAAGTCATACTGGAGGGGCGCCTGGATGGCTCAGGGATCGAGTCCTGCATGGGGCTCCCTGCTTGGTGGGAAGCCTGCTTCCCCTCTCTCACTGCCCTGCTTGTGTTCCCTCTCTGGCTGTGTTTTTCTCTGTCAAATAAATAAAATCTTAAAAAAAAAAAAAAAAAAAGAAAAGAAAAGAAAGAAGTCCTACTGGAGTGAGTGGGTCCTTAATCCAATGCGCCACTGTCTTTACAAGAAGAGAGAGTCATAGAGGAGAAACAGCCACATGAAGACACAAACACACAGGGAAAATGCAATATGAGGATGGCAGCAGAAATCAGAGAGGGTGTCTGCAGGCCACTGAACGCCACAGACCAGCAACAACCACAAGAAGCTGGAAGACAAAAAGAAAGATTCTCCCCTACTGGTTTCAGAGGAACATCTTGTCCCCACCTGTATTTTGGACTTGTAGCCTCCAGAGCCATAAGAAAAGTAATTTCTAGTGTTTTAAGCCACGCAGTGTGTGGTGCTTTGTTACGGCAGCCTAGGAAACAAATATAATAAAACTGGTCAAACTTTTGCTTAACCTTAGTTTTTACTTTCAACAAAGCATCTATATTAATTTTGTAATTTGAAAAGGATATTTTAAGAAAAGAAAGAAGAAAGTAATGAAAAGCAAGGAAGGAAGGGAGAGAGGGAGGGAGGGAAAACAGACAATGGTGGGATTGATTTTTTTTTAATTGTTAACCACCTTGGATGATGCCTGGGCACATACTGGATAAAAGAATAAGAAAAGTGATGACTGTCCACAGGAACACTGAGATTTAAGCAACACAGTCCCTCTATGTCCCTCCATCACTCCTTCCCCTGGCACATAATTTTGTCTTAGCCTCTATTAAATTCCTGCAACTGCTAGCAAAGTGCGCCCCTGATATGCTATTTCCATGCCCTATTCCTCCATCAAGTAAGCCCTATCTATTCTCAGATCCCTTGCCCCAGGGTTCTTCTCTGTGTCTGACATCCTTTTACTTATTCATTCATCAATCATTTATTGAACATTACTCGGGGCCTGGCAATGAACAGGAGGTGTAAAAATAAATAAAACAGCCCCTGCCCACACAGTTCAGAGTCTAGAGCAGAAAAAAACAAGAAAAGGAAAGTTCGTTGAAGTGCAGGTGATGCCACAATACAGAGAGGCTTGCAGGGGTGAGGAGAGATGTACCATATGAGAACATGGAGTCCAGCCCCCTCACCTGGCGTCAGAAAGGGGTGAGGACTAGGGAAGGTGCCTTATTTTGAAGCACATGGAAGAATAAGTCCAACAGAAAGAGGAGAAGGACTTGGCCAATGAAGGAAGAAGCAATGTTGTGCTGATGCAGAAGGGGGAGAGACCTACAGTCACCTTGGAGAAAACTTGAGGTTCAACAGGGCATTGGTGAGCCAAGCGGCAGAAGTGGGAGCCAGGGTCCCATGGCCACCAGAGGGTCAGCCATTGCAAGATAAGAACTCTGAACTCAACTCTGCATGCTGGGAGGGAAAAGTAGAGAACATTAGCAGGGAAGGTATAGGATCAGAGTCCCAGTTGAAAACGATTACCCTAGAAAAGGTGTGGGAGGCTGTTTGCAAATAGTAAGGAAGAAGACAGATGGAATCACTGGAAGGCCATGCATGAGGAAGGAAGGCCTGGGAAAACACTAGGGTTGAGGGGGGCTGGGAGAGGGATGGGCAGGAGAAGATGCACCAGCACAGTGGTTGAGAGAAGTGAGTGCTAGAGCACATCCCAGGAATGACTCCTAGTCCTGTCATCCATCTGCAGTGCTTGGTGGAGCACTTATTCAACATCTTCATGCCTCCATTTTTAAACCTATAAGAGAAGTGCAATGTAAGATTTACCTCCTGGGCTGTGATCAATTCTAACTACGACAAATGCTAAGAAACTGGGGGCACCTGGATGGCTCAGGCGGTTGAGCATCGAGCTCTTGATTTCTGCTCAGGTCATGATCTTGGGTTCGTGGGACTGAGCCCCATGTCAGGCTCTGTACCCAGTGGGAGTCTGCATGGCCCTCTCCCTCTGCTCCTGCCCCTGCTCGTGCTCTCTCTATTTCTCAAATAAATAAAATAAAACTTAGAAAAAGTTATGAAACTGTGTGACCTGTGTGGCATGAATTACACATCTGTAAATGTTACTGTTCTTATTCAGTAAGAATAAGACACACACACACACACACACCCCATATGTACATGAGTCAACAGGCTTTTGTGATACACATGGGAAATGAGGGCTAAGCAATAACACTAACACAACACTAGGTTGAAACTTAGTTTCAACAAAGTTTCAAATACTAAGTTTCAACCTAAGCATTGGTGCTTACCTGCCCTTACTTCACTTTGAAGCTTACTTCATTAGATGTGACTTCCTCTCAGAAGTCCTCCTGACTGCTCATGTCTGGATTAATTGATCCTCCTCTGCATACTCCCATGGCACGATGCACTGCCCGTCACATCACTGAGCATGCGGTGTGACGAGGCTCTTTCCCTGTCTGAACGCTCCAGTGATTTATCAGCTCCATGAGGACAGGGACCAGCTCCAAGGTGTCTGTCATGGTATTCCCAGTGCTAGCATAATACCAGCGTTTAGTATAACCGTGATGAGTGTCTGACTGAATCATTTAATATTAGTCCAGAGGAAGTACTAGACAGACGGGAAGAGATTGAGTGAGTGGCAATGGGTTGCCCTGACATTTCACAAAACCACAAACTTTTTGTATAGAAGGAAATTTCTTGGAACAGCTCAAAATAACTCCATGGAGGTTGCCATATACCCCACTCATACATTAGCCTGTCTCTGCTAGCCCACTGATTGAGGGCTTAATATTCACCAGATATTATTATGAATGTTTTACTTGAATTATCTCATCTAATCCTCACAACAATGCTATGAAGCAGGTAAAATCATCATCCCCATTTCATAGATGTAAAAACTAAGGCA
>PITA01030462.1:0-16628 GCA_004023965.1 Spilogale gracilis | reverse complement strand
AGAAGACAGTAGGAGAAGGAAAGTAAATGGGAAGTAGGGTAATTCAGGGAGAGAAACGAAACAAGAGAGACTTTGGACACAGAGAGCCTGGTGGTGGGTACTGAGGGCACCTATTGCATGGAGCACTGAGTGTGGGGAATGGGCAATGAATTTTGGAACACTGAAAAAAAAATTAAAATTAAAAAAAAAAAAACCTGCACAAAGATGTTTATGGAAGCTTTCTTTGTAATTGCCAGAACTTGGAAGTCACCTAGATGTCCTCTAATAGGTGCCTGGATCAATGAACTGTGGCACATCCAGACGACAGAATATTATTCAATGATAAGAAATGAGTTATTGAGCCACAAAAGCCATGGAGGAAATGGAAATGCATATTTTTAAGTGAAAGAGGCTGATCTGAAAAGACTATAAACTGCATGATTCCAAGGATAGGACATTCTGGGCGAAGCAATACTACAGAGACAATAAAAAGTTTAGTGGTTGCCAGAGGTTTGTGAAAAGGGACAACGGGTGAACAGGTGAAATACAGGGGCGCCTGGGTGGCTCAGTTGGTTAAGCGACTGCTTTCGGCTCAGGTCATGATCCCAGAGACCCGGGATCGAGTCCCACATCGGGCTTCCTGCTCGACGGGAGGCCTGCTTCTCCCTCTCTCAGTCCCTCTGCTTGTGTTCCTCTCTC
Source organism: Spilogale gracilis (assembly GCA_004023965.1). Classification (NCBI taxonomy): domain Eukaryota; kingdom Metazoa; phylum Chordata; class Mammalia; order Carnivora; family Mephitidae; genus Spilogale; species Spilogale gracilis. Next base: position 15,950 of record PITA01030462.1, on the reverse strand, counting down.
ACTATTGTCTCTCTGTCAAATAAATAAATAAAATCTTAAAAAAAAAAAAAAAGATAGGTGAAATACAAGATTTTTAGGGCAGGAGAGGTATTACATACTATACTATTATGGCCAGTTGATACATTTGTTAAAACCCATAGAATGTACAACACAGAATGAATCCTAATATGAACTACCCACTTTGCTTAATAATAATAATAATAATAATAATAATAATAATTAATAATAATGAAAAAAAAACTTTTAGATGTATAGCTATCTAGTATATCTATAGTACAGTATAATATAGTACAGTACATACAGATACACAGATAGTATATAATGTAACTATATCTAAGTATATATCTAGTCCAACACTTTTTCATTACCTATAACATTTTTGTAAAAATTTACCTAATTTGTTATATATCTTAGGTCTTTATATATACACATCATTTTTGCCTTTTTAAATACTGGACCTTCTTTTTTTCACTTTTATTTTCTAAATCCCATTTTATGTTTTTGAATGTATCTATTCTCTATTGGAGACTTTGTAATTAGTTTTCATCTCAGAAACTGTTGTCTTTTATCTAATTTCTTTAGTCAGTTCATATTTTATATCCTTTAATTTGTCCATTTGTAGTTAGAGTTTGCATTTCTGATTTGTGGTGTTATTTAAAATTTGTGAATTAATTACATTTAATTCATATTAGAATGACATTACACTTTTTTGTTTTTTATTTTTTTTAGAGAACTTTTTGTTGAAGGTATAGAATGCTCATGCTTTCTTTTATTCTTACAGTAACAATGGGTTCAGAGTTCACATTTTGCTCTTTTGATTACTGTGTTCAGTTTTCTGGGATGCACAGTAGAAAGAGTTTAAAGTGAGGTTTGGTGGCTTCCCTCAGTTCTTAGCTCAAGAGCAAGCTTATTTGTTGCTACAGTGATTTCTTCAACAAATGGAAATTTAGTGGAATCTCTACTGGTCTAACATTTTATAATTTGTTGCCATTTTCTAATTCCAATAACACTTTAACTTTCAACCACTTTCTTATTTCTCTTCACCAAGCCTCGAAGGAGCCCCTTTCCAAGGATTTTCTATTGCCTGTAAAGTTGATGCCTGCATGACACTGCCATCTTTGGTATCACACTTTTTTTTTTTTTTTTGAAGAGAGAGAAAGATAAAGAAAAGAACAGAGATGGGGTAGGGAAGAGGCATAGAGAGAGGGAGAGCAAGAAACTTAGGCTCCACACCCAGCATGGAGCCCAACACAGGGCTAGTCCTCACAACCCTGATATCATGACCTGAGTCAAAATCAAGAGTTGGACAGTTAACCAACTGAGCCCCCCAGGCATCCCTAATACTAATTTTAAAGCCAAAAAAACACACTCACTACTTCCTTAATTGTTGACAGTGAAGATTATACTGACAACTCACCAGAGTAAAACATGTCTAACTTCCATTCTAACCTGTTATCTACCAATATTAATGCAAAGGCATATATTTAATTAGGAAAAGTAAATCTTAAACCAATTTCTATGTGGCTTTTTCCTAGTAAAACATTTCACAGAAAGTTCCCTAATAAATGCCAATATTTGGGAGCACATGGCTCAGTCAGTTAAGAGTCTGCCTTCAGCTCAGGTCATGATCCCAGGATTCTAAGATCCAGCCCCATATCTGGCTCTCTGCTCAGTGGGGATTCTACTTCTCCCTCTCTGTCTGCCCCTCTCCCTAAATCATGTGTGCTCTCTCTCTCTCTCTCTCCCTCTCAAATAAATAAAGTCTTTAACAAAAAATGTAATTTAATTTTTTAGTTTATTTTTTATTTTTATTTTTGTATTAGATTTTTTAAACCATCATAATTTACTTAAGTATAATTTATCAATCTGTTCTGTTATAGAGGACTTGTGATTTATGAAGTTATTTTTGCCCTCCTGTAGTTCCAGAAGATATTCTATCATTTAGAAGTTTCATAATTTAAGCTTCACATTTAGGTTTATGATCTGCTTTGTTTATTTTTTATGATAAAGATAGTAATCAGCCTCCTCTCTATTGCATATAAAAATATATTATTGACCCTTAAACATTTGTTTAAAAGACAATTATTTTCCTACCAAATTGAAATGGTATCTTTCATAAATTAGGTTTTTATATATGTATGAGTATGTTTCTTAACTCTTATTTAATTATCTGTATAAATCTCACCAATTTCATATAACAATCTCATTATTTGGTAGATAATAAATCATCTAGTTTTGGTGTTCACAAACAAAATTTGCTTACGTGTTTTCAACTAAATTTTCAAATCATGTCAATTTGAACAAAAAATCTGATGGAATTTTGATTAGGGTTTCTTCAGTTTTTAAGGTTTCTTCAGTTTATAGCTTTATTTGGAAAAAATAAAATGCTAACAATATTGATTATTTCAATCCGTATACAAAAGTCCATTATGATCAGATCATTTGATTGACTTAGGACTCATTTGATTTCTCTCAGTAGTGATTTTTATTGTAAAGATCATTTTTTTAGGTATATTCCTATCTATTTAATGTGTATAGGTAATATTTTTAAAACTTTGTTCTCTAATTTCTATTACAACTGTAAAGAAATATAATTAAATTTGTATAGACCCTTTTATCTAGCAATTTCATAATTCATGATTCTCATTGTTTGTTGGTAGATTCTTTTTGCATATCCCCAGTTATATCAACTGTAAATGATTAGTTTCTCATAAAATGACCTGAGAAGTTTTTTTCCCTTATTTTCTATATGTTAGAAGAGTTTGTAAGATTACCAAATGTTCAGAAAAATTACCAGGAGAGTTAACTAACTTTGAAATTTCTATGGTAGGAAAACTTTAGAAATTCAGTTTTTTATTAGATATATAAATACTTAAAATTTGCTTTTCCTCTGCTGTATGTTTTCGAAATAAAAAGTGAGAGAGTTTCCACTCATCCTAATTCCCAAATTTATTTACGTATTTTTTTCAATTATTCTTGTTACCCTTTTAATGTTTAATGATATCCCTTTTCTAGTTTGGATATTCATAAAGTATTGTTTTCAGTCATTGTTTCTTGACTATTCTTTGCTTATTCTTCTATTGTGTATCTGATGTTGGTTTCATTGATTCAATTGCTTACCTTTTTACTTTCTAATTTAATTACTTTCCAGTATCTTTAGGTTTCCTATGCTGTATTCATCTAGCATTTTGAAAATGAATGTTAAGTCATAGATTTTCACTTTTTCTATTTTTTGAGATGTCACTTTTTTTATTTTCAGTGTACTCTCTTCTAATATTTATTTTGATTCTTTTTGTTCCAAAGGCTATTTTAAGCCACATTGATTAGTTTTCAAACACTAAAAAATTTCCATAAACTTCTGATTTTAAGTGTAATTTCATTATATTCAGAGAGAATCCTTTATTTCAAGGCATTTTTTAAGTGTTTGAGACTTACTTTGTGTCCTATAATATGGTATTTTTTTGAGTGTGGATATTACTCATTCAAGAAAAGTGGATTGGTAGTAGTCTATAAAAATATAAGTTATGTCCAGTGGATTAATGTTATTTTTCTAATTTTTATATATTTATTTACTATTTTTGCTTGCTTTATAATTTATTTAAAGGAAATATGTTAAAAACCTACAACCACAATTTTTAATTTATTTCTTCTTCAGATTCTTTTTTATTTTTTAAGATTTTATTTATTTGACAGAGAGAAACACAGCCAGAGAGGGAACACAAGCAGGGGGAGTGAGAAGGAGAAGCAGGCTTCCTGCCAAGCATGGAGCCCGATGTGGGACTCGATTCTGGGTCTCCGGGATCATGACCTGAGCAGAAGGCAGTCGCTTAACCAACTGAGCCACTCAGGCGCCCCTCTTCTTCAGATTCTTTAAACTTAACTTTTGTCTATTTTAAAAGATGTCTTAAGTTCATATAAATACAGGGTTCTTATGTTCCTTAGAATAATTCTTTTCATTGTGATGTACTTCTTTTGATCTCTGATAACATTGTCTTTTAAAGTATATTTTCCTATTAATACATTTTTTATAATTTTGGTTAGTGTTTTCATATGGTTTCCTCATCCATTTTATTACTTTCAAAGTCTCCGTATTTTTGTATATGTGTGTCCATTGCAAATATCTCACATTTATATCATTTACTACTATGCTATTTAAAATGCACATTTTTTCAAAACCAAACTACAAATTTCTATATTTAATATACATATAGAAAACAGACTAAAATTATGAACAACACTTAATTGTGTTTTCTTTTGGGGAAGAGAGTGGATCAAGAGATCAAAAGATATGTTTGCATATTCTCTACTTTTTTAATGTTTATGAGAATATAATTGCGAAATTAAAATCATCTTATAGCATATGCTCAGCATAGCACCTTTGGTAAAATTTTCAATAGGATAAGATTTTCATAATCATCTTGAAAACATTGTAATTACTTAACACTGGATATTTTTACTGGTCAAATTTATCCTCAGTCACCTGCATCATAATTTATTTCTTACCAGCCAAAAGAGTCTCACTATTCTTCTTTTCATCTGCCAAATTCTGTTCTTTATACAGAATATTTTAGTTATTCTTGATTCTTCACCTGACTTTCATGGAATTTCATCTACTAATTGTTGGATGACATAAATTTATAGCATATACAAAGAGAATTTTTTTTAGTGTGATCCAATTCAGTAATATTCTTTAAGGATAAAAATCAATGAAGTTAAAATTTTATGGTCCTTTCATGAAAAGAAAGAAAGAAAGAAAGAAAGAAAGAAAGAAAGAAAGAAAGAAAGAAAAAAAAGAAAACACCCAGGGTCTAAAGATGTTACTTTCTTCTGTTGATATAATTAAACTATAGGAAATTACAAACTGAGATATACTGAAATAATAACCTTATTACCGTGTCCCTAATGGACACTTGTAAAATGGGATCAGTAATTTGCTAATAAAAACTTGATCAACTATTCAATCTCCTTGAGGTCCTTTAAGTCAAATTCTCACTCAGAGTCTATTTCTTTTTAGGTGATACATGTATGAAAATAATTTATTGTGATCTACTTTCCTTTATACAGATTCAAAATAATTTGAAATTGATCGGTCTTAGGGAATAGATTTAACTCAACATTTTTCTACAAAGGAAAAATGAAGGACTATAGACTAAGCAACTTGCTTAATAATCAAATTTCCAGTTAGTGAGATGCATATATTTGAATCTAATTCATATTCCTAGTACTGGCAAAATACCTCCATTTTGCTTTTTTCTCTTTTTTTCCTTTCCCTTCTTTCCTTCATGCCTTCTTTCCTTCCTTCTAATAAGGTGGTTGGGTATATGTTCTTGTTAAAATAAAAATATCCTAATTACATAAGATCTGCCATATTACCTACATAAATCAGTCATGATCAATGAATCATACTTGAAATACATCATGATATTTGACATATTAAATAGAGTCACATGAATCAATTAAATTTACCTAAAAAAATGAATCTTTCCCAAAGACCTGAACACCAAGAGATTTACAAGTTCACAAACATGTTCAATAAAAGCTTACAAAGTCTGTAATTTGTGTATTTTGAATTTCAGAGGCTTTGAGAGGATGGGCTGGATAAAAATCACAACCTAGTGAAATCTGTTAGTGGTTTACAGCAACAAATTCATGTTCTTGAGCTATACAATTCACCAAGAAACTATATTCCTACCAGTAAGGGACTTGGTGTTGTTCTCATGGCTCATGGAAAAAAGCTTGAAAACTTATCAAATACTACAGTAAGTGATGTTACTTACCCTTCATATTTTCATCAGAATTTATAGCATGAGAAAATCCACATCATTAAAACAAAACAAAACAACAAAAAACTGTGGTGAAGTTAAGGCTGAGAAAAATAAAATGAAGAGACAGAAGAAAACAAGGAGCAACCTTGAAATTAATGAAGTTTATAATTATGCGCCAACAACCTCCTAAATTTAGACTTCTATTTACATGTGGTATCATGTTAATTTATTAAATAAAACAGGGTTTTATTTTAAAATGCTTTAACTCAATCAAATAGAGTTTACTCTGACTTTTAATTGTATAGTTTTTGCCAAAGGAAGTTCATACAGAGAAAGAACTTAAGATATATATAGCTTAAAAAATATATCACTTTTATATAAATAAAATGAAGATATAATTTAATATATGAATATAATTTAATATATTAATATGAATATAATATATGAATATAGTAATATCTGAAATAAAAAATTAAGAGCTCAAAAATAAGGCAAGGTACAACTGATAAGTATGGAATTAACTTTCCTTAACAAAATATGTATAGTCAGGATTTCTGTTTTGTCAACATAATTTGGATAATTTATATCTTTAAAGGAATTTGTATACTTTCCCTCACTTGTTCATTACTGTCATAAGCTATCTTCATCCTTTATTCTCATTTTAATATTTGTAGGAATGTAACAGATGCCCCTGCTTTCAATTCTAACATCAATAATTTATGTCATTTCCTAAACTTTTATATTTACCAGCCTAAATAAAAATAATTTTATTTTAATGCTGATTTTTTAAAAAGACAGTTTTTGGTTTCATTGACTTTTTTCTATCTTTCTATGTTCTCTTTTACTGATTTTTGCTCTTCATTTTTTCCATCTTTTTTCTTGGGTTTATTTTACAATTCATTTTCAGGTTTGTTTCCCTCCTGTATATGAAGAAAACAAAATATAACTAAATTTATCTTAATTTTTATGAGAATATATTCAAGTTGTTCCTGTTTTTTGTTTCTGAATACATCACACAATACATTCCTACTTCTACTAGAATAGGAATAGTTTATTTTTATCAAGCCTTTTTACTTCCCACAAAATACATTGATTGTTACCTTTCTCTATTCCTGTTTTTTTTATTTATTAAATCCTATTTTCAAATATATAAGCTGCTTCACCAATTAATGTACAAAATGTTTAGCCAAAATAATTATGTTTCACAACCATTTATTAATGTAAATATTTGCATCTGTTACTTATTAGGATTATTTCCTATTTTATCCCATTAATCTGTCTGCATTGTTTTATTGCCCACAGTGATATATAATGGCAATAGCTTAAATTATTATCATTATCACTATTGTGAACAAATATCCCTCTAATGCATTTATTAATTTCTTTGCTTCCTTTGGTTTATTACAAACCTATAAATATAATTATTTTTTCTCCATTCCCTTCCATTCCCACCTTGGACATATTGCTGAGAGTTATGTATCCAGAATTAGATTGGATATATAAATTCTGGATATAAAAACTTATCTGAAATATGATATATATGAAAACTATGTAAAACTTATCTGAAATACGATTAATAAGACTACATGTAAAGTAATTTCAATGTTTTTTAGAATTTTATTTCTATGTCCTTATATCTTAAAATTATTCTTCCCCAATTGATTTAAGATAAGACTTCAAGCAACAACTGAGGGAAGTCAAAGACCAACAAAATTAAAATGCTGAGACTTCTGGGGAAGATGGTGGAGTAGGAGGACCCCAGACTTACTGGATCCCATGGATATACCTAGATAGTATCCATATCAGTGTAAGTAAGCCAGAAAATCACTCAAAGTCTGGCAGAATAGACTCTCTACAGCTAACATTGGATATACCTAGATATACCTAGGATATCTCATGGATATACCCATGGATATACCTAGATAGTATCCATATCAGTGTAAGTAAGCCAGAAAATCACTCAAAGTCTGGCAGAATAGACTCTCTACAGCTAACATTAGAGAAGAGACCACATCAAAAAGGGTAAGACAGAGACACAGTCTAGAACCAACCCAAACCCATGGATATACCTAGATAGTATCCATATCAGTGTAAGTAAGCCAGAAAATCATCCCATGGATATACCTAGATAGTATCCATATCAGTGTAAGTAAGCCAGAAAATCACTCAAAGTCTGGCAGAATAGACTCTCTACAGCTAACATTAGAGAAGAGACCACATCAAAAAGGGTAAGACAGAGACACAGTCTAGAACCAACCCAAACCCAAGACTTTCCTTGGCTCAGAAGGACAACAGAAGCACAAAGAGAACCAGACACATCAGGCACCCTAGGTACCCCAGGCACAGAAGTCTATATTGGGAAGAAAAATCCTTATAATATTTGGCTTTGAAAATCAGAAAGGCTTAACTTCATGAGTACTTACTGGGGGGTTAACACCTGGTACTTTAAACAGCAGACTAAGCTCTAGGAGAGGCTGGAGGACAATAGAAAACTGAGTCTCTGCCCTTAAAAAAAAGAGCATAGCATACAGCCTGCTGAGATACAGCATAGAAGAAGCAGTCTGAAAAATAAGTGTATATGGGAAAAACTTGGGTATACAGGAAGGAGACATTTTTCCTAATCTCAGAACATGTTCCAGAGGAACAAGGATCTTTATGTGACTTCTTCAAAAACAAAAGAGGTAGCCCTTGCTATTTGCATCCTCTGCCCTTCAGCCTATATACATGGACACCTGCAGGAATTAATGTGAACACTCTCCACCTAGCTTGCTAAGAACTCGCTCTACCTCTGAACTCTCCTGCAAACTGCCCCTTCCAACTTATTTTCAGCAAAAGTCCAAAGCAGAGCCACAGCAGGTACTATGTAAGCAGCATGGACAGGGGTCAACACCATTCCAAAGTGACTCCTCTGGGGAAAAGGGAGATAATGACACACACCAACTCCATTGCTGCCCCACAAGTGGGCTGAAGGCAAACAACTGCAGTCCCTACCGCTAATGAAAGCCACAAGGGCCAACATAAAGAAAGCACCCTAAAAAGGTGCTCTGATGGCAAAAAGTTGGTTTGCTCCAACTCAAGCCTAGGGCAGCATCAAACTAGTTCATTAACAACAACAGGAACAAAATGCCACCCACAACAGGTAAAGAGTGCCACTGCAGATGACTGGAATGAGGGCAAATGTGGCTCAACAAGAGTAGGATGGATGCAAGACATAGGAGCCATCCATGAAGCACCAGGTTCTGATGAATAGGAAACATCACACTGCAGGGCACTACAATACCTATTTTTCATAAGGCAACTATTGGTAAGAGAAGGAGATATAATTTACCTTCCTAACACATAGAAACCACATAGAGAATTAGACAAAATGAGGAGACAGGGGAATATATCCCAAATAAAAGGCCAGGACAAACATCACAACAAGAAAGTTAACCAAATGGAGATAAGCATTATGCCTAATAGAGAATTGAAAGTATTAGTGAGCAATAAATGCATATCTATCAACAATTACTTTGGATATAATGGACTAAATGTTCCAAGCAAACGACACAGGGTGAGAGAATGGATAAAAAGACCCATCTATATGCTGCCTACAAGAGACTCATTTCATACCAAAAGACACCTGGAGGGTGAAAATGAGGCAGTGGAGAAACATTTATTATGCAACTGGATATCAAAAGAAAGTCAGAGTAGCAATACTTATATCAGACAAAATAGATTTTAAAACAAAATAGATTTTAAAACAAAGATAATAACAAGTGACAGAGAAGGACACATAATAATACAGGGGACAATTCAACAAGAGGATATAGCAATTGTAAATATGTACAATCCCAACATAGGGACACCCAAGTACATAAAACAGTTAATAACAAACATAAAGGAACTGGTAGAAATACAATAATAGTAAGGGAATTTAACACTCCACTTACATCAATAGACAGATCATCCAAACAATATCAAAAAGGAAATAATGGTTTTATATGACACACTGGATCAGATGGATTTAACAGACATATTCAGAACATTTCATTCTAAAACAGAAGAATACACATTCTTTTCAAGTGCATACAGAACATTCTCAAGAACACATCACACATTAGGCCACAAAACAAGTTTCAGAAAAATCAGTTACACCACGCATATTTTCAGATCATAGTGCTATGAAACTATAAACTGATCACAAGAAAAAATCTGGAAAGAGCACAAATACACAGAGATTAAACTGAACAATGAATTGATCAATAAAAAAATCAAAGAGATAGGAAAAAGTTATCTGGAAACATGAAAATGAACACACACTGGTCTAAAATATTTGGAATGAAGCAAAAGTTGTTCTGAACGTTTGTAGGAATACAAGAACAGATCAATGAAAACAGGAGCTGAGGTTTTGAAAAAAAAAATCAACACTGATAGACTTTTAGCAAGACTCATCAAAAGAGAGAGATAGAGAGAGGACCCAACTAAAAAAAAAAAAAATCACTAATGAAAGAGCAGAAATAACAACCAACACCACAGAAATATAAATTATGGTCACAGAATATTATGAAAACCTATATGCCAACAAATTTGACAACTTATAAGAAATGGATAAAATCCTAAAAACATATAATCTACCCAAACCAAGGAAATAAGAAACAGAAAATTTGAAGAGACCAATAACCAGCAATGAAATTGAGTCAGTAAAATTTAAAAAAAAATAATAAAAATAAAAAAGACCTCCAAGAAACAAAAGTCCAGGACCAGACAGATTCACAGGTGAATTCTACTGAACATTTAGAGAGTGAATACCTATTCTCAAACTATTACAAAAGAATATGAAAAAGAAGGAAAGCTTCTACATTTATTCTATGAGCCCAGCATTACCGTGATACCAAAACCAGATAAAGACTTCATTGAAAATGAAAATTACAGGTCAATATCCCTGATAAACATGGATCTAAAAGTTCTCAATAAAATACTAGCAAATCAAATTCAAAAATATATTTTTAAAAATCATACATCATGATCAAGTGGGATTTATTCCTGGGATAAAAGCATGGTTCAATATTCACAAAATAATCAATAGGATATGTCACATCAATAAGGGAAAGAATAAAAACCACATAATTATTTCAATAGATGCAGAAAAAGTATTTGATAAAGTACAACAATGCTTCATGATAAAACCCTCTGGAAAGTAGGTCTAAAGGGAACATACTTCAATCCAATAAAGTCCTTAAATTAAAAACCCACAGCCAGTATCATACTCAACAATGGAAATCTGACGGCTTTTCCACTAAGGTCAGGCACAGACAAGGATGTCCATTCTCAATACTTTTATTCAATATATTACTAGAAGTCCTAGCCAGAGCAAGTAGACAACATAAAAAATAAAATTGGTAAGGAAGAAGTACAACTCTCAGTATTTTCAGATGAAATAATACTATGTATATAGAAAACCTTGAAGACTCCAGCAAAAAACTACTAGAATAAGTGAATTCAGTGAAGTTTCTGGATACAAAATCAATGTACAGAAACATGTTGCATTCCTATACACTAGTAATGAAACAGAAAAAAGTAAAATTAGAAAACAATCCCGTTTACAATTGTACCAGAAACAATAAAATATCTAGCAAAAAAAATTAAGCAAAATGTGAAAAATCTGTACTGTGAAAATTATAATACACTGATGAGAGAAATTCAGGATGACACAAAGAAATGGAAACCTATTTCATTCTCATGGGTTAAAGGATAAATCTTGCTGAAATATCTAAAACTACCCAAAGCAATCTACAGATTAATGTAATCCCTATCAAAACACCAACAGCATTTTTTTTGCAGAGCTAAAACAAATAATCCTAAAATTTCTATGGAGCAAGAAAGGACCCTGAAGAGCCAAAGCAACTTTGAAAAAGAAAAACAAAACTAGAGGTATCACAACTCCAGTTTTCAAGTTATATTACAAAATGGTAGTAACTAAAACAGCATGGGACTGGCAGAAAAATAGACAATGGATCATATAGATCACATAGATCAATGGAATAGAATAAAAAATACCAGAAATAAACCCACAATTATATGGTCAGTTAATCTTTGACAAAGGAGGAATGGGTATGCAATGGAAAAAGACAGTTTCTTCAACAAATGGTGATGGGAAAACTGAACAGCTACATGCAGAAGAATGAAACAACCACTTTCTTATACCATGCACAATAATAAACTTGAAATGGATTAAAGACCTAAATGTGAGACTTGATACCAGAAAAATACTAGAAAACAGTACAGGCTCTAATTTCTCTGACATCAGCCATACATTTTTCTAGATATGTCTACTCAGGAAAGGAAAATAAAAAGGAAAAGTAAACTACTGGGACTATATAAAAATAAAAAGTTTCTGTACAGTGAAGGAAGCATATCATTAAATAATGCCATCAAACCACAAGACAGCAATAGAAGAAATAAGTCAGAGAAAAAGTAATATAATATGTTTTCACTCATATGTGGAATTTAAGAAATTGAACAAAGAAAAATGATATAGACCAAAACAAACAAACAAACAAACCCACAGATTCTTAACTATAGAAAACATACTGCTGGTTACCAGAGGAGAAGTGGGTGAGGGAGGGCAAAATAAGTGAAGGGGATTAAAAATTTACTTATCATGGTGAGCACTGAGTAATGTATAGGATTGTCGAATCATTTTATTATACACCTGATACTAATAACACAGGATACTAATTATACAGGAGTTTAAATTTTTAAAATAATTAAAGTGCTGCTTTCTGTGTCACATTATTCTGCATTTCAAAAGAATTACAGAGGTAGAGTCCAGATATCCACTTAGCTCCTAAGGGAAACAAACCCAACAAATGTTTAATATTCTTATTGTATTAATTCAAATGTCTAAAGGCCCTTCTGCTCTGTCATATCCATTGTGATTCATCATATTCTATAATAATCTTTATGCCTATTAATGTTTTTTAATTACCTTGCATCTTTTTCCACACTCACACATCCATTTTGCCACCCAATTTCAAAAACACCTATAATCCAAAGCTGTCAGAGTGATTATAGAAACTAAGGTGCAAAATCTCTTCCATTTAGAGAAATTTTGTTTAAGCCCACTTTGCTTGTCTTCTATCTTGAAGTTAAAGAAAATTAGAATGGTTATGAAGATATTAATGGATTTTATCACCAGGCAGGTTTTAAAAATAACCATGAGCAATCATTTATATTTGAAGATACATTTAGAATACTTGAATACAATTAGATGTAATCACAGAAACATTATAAACACCAACTTTACTGGGAAAAAAACTCTTTCCTCAAAATTGTAGTCTTAGAACAATGTATTAGGATCTTTAACAAGGATTAATAAGAATGAGACAATACATTTATGGTTGTTGTAAATAGGCAATAACTTTACAATTTATTTTATTGCCTTTTAAGTGTTGTGTTACTTGTGTGAAAATGTGATTTATTGTTCCTGCCACATATTTTTTGAGACAAAAGTAATGTTAACTAGATATGAGGTGAAGAGTAAAGATGGTAGAGGAGTAGGGGCCACTATTTCAAGTGGTCCCCAGAATTGAGCTGTATATCTACCAGACCATTCTATACTCCCATGAAATAAGACTGAGATATAAGAGATATATCTGGATCTCTACAAACAGAATATTTCTGGAAGTTGTTCTCAAGGTATGATGCAGAGATCCATGAATCTTCAGGCACATATCAGAAGATAAAAGGAAGGGGGAGGGAGCTTCTGGGATCCTGTGCACATGAGCACAAAAGCCTCCTGCTCTGGGGATAGGGCACAGACTCAAAGACTGGTACAGGCATGGAAAGGACTTTAGGGTAGCCCCCCAGACTTAAACCTGGACCTTCAGGGGTGCCCATGTAAACTAGGAGTAGCTTGCAGTTTTAGAAGCACAAAGGGCAGAGACCTGCCTGGAATTGGAAGTGAGCGCTGGGAGCTACTCTGGGACACAAAATCCAGACGCTGCAGTTTTTAGCAGCACAGACAGATATAAAGAGAGTGTGACTTAGAGTTCTCAGTGGAGAGCAGACTGTGATCTCTCTGTTCTGAGACAGAGGTTTGGATATGGTCACTTCTGCTCTGACTCTCAGAAAAGATGTGGAAAGTCACCAGAGAAAGACGCTAGAGAAGAAAAGCCCCCCTTCAAAAAAAAAAAAAAAAAAAAAACAGTTTACACTGAGCCTATCCCTCTCCACAGGGGGCAGGTCAACTCTGCCCAAACAGTGTTGCCTAAACAACAGTGTAGCAGGCTCCCCCCACAGAAGATAATCTGGAAGAACAAGAGGCTAATGACTGTAAGGTCCCTATAAAACAGATGCATCTTGCTTAAGTTGTATTCAATAATTTGGATTCTGTATATTCTTTCAACCACCCCGCAACATAATAATTAAGAACATGAACCCCCAACATAGGAAACATTCAGAGACTGTGACCTCTGCCACAGAACTAATGTATATGGATATAAGCATGATTTTGGAAATAGACTTCAGGGTAATGGTTATGAAGGCAATAGCTAGGTTGGAGAACACCATTAATGGCAACATATCTTCTCTAAGAAGGGCATAAATTAGAGCTAATCTGGAAGAATTTAAAAATGCCATCCAATATATTCTAGACACTCTAACAGCTTGAGTAAATGAGACAAAAGAACGAATTAGTAATCTAGAGGACAAACTGATAGAAAAGAAGGAACAGGAGGAGACCTGGAACAACTGGCTTAAAATCTATAAAAACAGAATTAGAAAAATAAATGACGCCATGAAATGTTCCAATGTCAGAATTATTGGGATCCCTGGGGAGAAGGGGTGGAGAGCGAAAGAAGACTAGAAGATGAGCAAATCATAGCTGAGAATTTATCTGATCTGGGAACTGAAATAAGCGTTCATACCCTAGAGGCAGAGAGGAACCCTCCTAAGACCAAGGCCCTGGCATGTAATAGTAAAACTCGTAAATCTTAGAACCAAGGAAACCATTTTAAGGGCATTTAGGAGGAAGAGATTCCTTATGCACAGAGGGAAGAACATCAGAATAATGTCAGACCCATCCACAGAGTCCTGGCAAGCCAGAAAGGCCTGCCAAGACATATTCAGGACACTAAATGAGAAGAACATGTAGACAATAATTCTTTACCTGACAAGGCTGTCATTCAAAATGGATAGAGAGATTAGGAGCTTCCAGGACTGGCAGAAACTGAAAGAATATGTGACCACTAAACCAACCATTCAAGAAATATTAGAGGGGGATTCTATAAAAGGAGAAAGACCCAGAGTCTTATAGAACAAAAATATACAGAGGAAATCTACAGAAACAAGTACTTCACAGGCAGCATGATGAAAATAAAATCATGTCTTTCAATAATCACTCTCAATATGAATGACCTAAATGCTCCCATAAAGTGGCACAGGGTTGAAGATTGGATACAAAGACAGGACCCACCCTTATTCTGTCTACAAGAGACTCATTTTGAACCTAAAGATACATCCAGACTGAAAGTGAAGGGATGGAGAACCATCGTTCATGCCAAAGGACCTCAAAAGAAAGCTAGGGTAGCAATTCTTATACCAGAAAAATTAGATTTTAAGGTAAATACTGTAGTTAGAGACACAGAAGGACACTATATCATGCTTATAGGGTCTATCCAACAAAAACAGGTCTAATAATTACAACTATCTATGCCCCCAACTGGGAGCAGCCAACTACATAAGCCAACTGTTACTCAAAATAAAGAAATATATTGATAACAACACATTAGTAGTAGGAGACCTCAACACTTCACTCTCAGCAATAAGCAGAAAATCAACAAAGAAACAAGAGCTTTGAATGACACACTAGACCAGATGGACCTTATAGATATTTACAGAACATTCCACACTAAAACAGAAGAATACTCATTCTCCTCAAGTGCACATGGAACTTTCTCCAGAAGAGACAGCACACTGGGTTACAAATCAGGTCTCAACCTATACCAAAAGATTGAGATTATTCCCTGTTATTATCAGACCACAATGCTTTGAAACTGGAATTCAATCACAAGAAGTAATTTCTTTTCTTTTGGAAGAAATTCAAACACTTGAAAGCTAAAGACCATCCTGCTCAAGAATGTTTGGGACAACCAGGAAATCAAAAAAGAACTTAAGCAATTCATGGAAACCATAAGAATGAAA
>PITA01030461.1:0-16493 GCA_004023965.1 Spilogale gracilis | reverse complement strand
TCTTAATACAAGATGTGGCCTCCGGAGCCGATGTGACAAACACAGAATGACAGTTTGGCAGTCCGCTCTGCCTCTGCCCGGCTACCAGACCCACTCCTAACCCCCCAT
The DNA here is from genome assembly GCA_004023965.1 of Spilogale gracilis. Taxonomy (NCBI): domain Eukaryota; kingdom Metazoa; phylum Chordata; class Mammalia; order Carnivora; family Mephitidae; genus Spilogale; species Spilogale gracilis. The sequence goes on along the minus strand of PITA01030461.1, from coordinate 16,385 downwards.
CCAGGGCAGGGTTATCAGGGCCAGGACGTGTCTGTAGGTGGGTGACTCATCTGAGCATAGTGAGAAAGTTAACTGAGTTGCACATGCCCACGTGGGAATAAAAACTCCTCATTTAAATGCAGAATTTGCCTCTACAAAAACCGATTCTCTTCTCTCAGATTTCTTTTTTTTTTTTTTTTAAGATTTTATTTATTAGAGAGAGAGAGAGAAAGAGCAGAGGGAGATGGGGAAGCGGACTCCCCCTGAGCTAGGAGCCCAATGTGGGACTTGATCCCAGGACCCTGGGATCATGACCTGAGCCAAAGGCAAACATTTAACTGACTGAGCCACTCAGGCACCCCTTCTCTCAGATTTCTAAGAATCACTGCTTACTAAAGTGGCTTTAGATTCTTACTTGACCCAGGATCAATCCCTGTAAGCCATTGTTAACTTTATGTACTGGACCTGAAAAACCTCACTTGCACTTCTACCTGGCTGGAAAGAGTGTCATATTTCAGAAAAGCTAACGTTCTCTTGTATGCCGAAGCTAGGAATCCCTATGACCCAGCAATCGCCCTTGAAGGTATATGCCCAGCAGGAAAGCATCCAAATGTTCAGCAAAAGACATGTGCTTAGAAGAGCCCAAACTGGAAATCACCCCATGCCCATCGACGGTGAATACTGTGTATTTACACACTGAGACTGAATGAACTCTGGTGACACACCAGGACTCAAACTCTGCCAGCACACGCGGGGGTGAAAGGAGCCAGAGAAGCATGCACACTGCGGACCTCACTCATAGAAAGCACAAATAAGCCACAGCAATCCGCGCTGTGACAAGTGATGACAGCGCTCACCCCAGGTGGGCTCCTGGGTGCAGGCATGTTCTGCCTCTCCATCTGGGTGCATACAAGGTACTTTAGTTTGTGAAAACTTACCAAGCTATACACACTTATGATGTGCACCTTTCTGGGTGAGGCCATGCTTCTATAAAAAGATGTAAGCCAGGGAGAGAAAATGGTTCTTTTTTTTTTTTTTTAAGATTTTTATTTATTTATTTGACAGAGAGAAATAGAGCCAGAGAGGGAACACAAGCAGGGGAGTGAGAGAGGGAGAAGCAGGCTTCCTGCCAAGCAGAGAGCCCAATGTGGGGCTCGATCCTAGGACTCCAGGATCATGACCTGAGCCAAAGGCAGATGCTTAACAACTGAGCGATGCCCCCAAAATGGTTTTCTTATACCGATCCCAGAACTTGGTTTTTCCTAGTCAAGTAGGAAGAAGACAGAATTACCTTAGTCAGTGATGAGGATGATTCCCTTGTGGGCCCAGCAGGTACCCTGCCCTCTGGGGACTGGTTTCAACACAGACTGTATGGGGTATGTGTCTGTAGGGGGAGCAAGGAGTTGGTAAGAGGACATCCTACAGGCCAGAAATTAAGGCATGCTATTTAACTAGACTGCAAATGCACTCTGAATTCTGGCAAGATTCGTGACACTCTCCAAATTTACGGTGACTCACCTGTGATCTCGTCAAAACCGTGAAAATACCCTGACCTACTTAGTGCTAGGAATGTGCCTGTAAATGACATCGCTGCCTCCCTATTTAAAGCATGTCTCTCATGACTTAAGCAAGAGCAAACCAGAAGAAAATCCCAAATTCACTGAATTCCAAAAGGTGGTTTCACATTTGCTACTTGTCCCTGAAGATCCCAAATGCTAATGTGATGTGATGTGCATGATAATTAATGCCTCGTGTAAAGGCAGAAGGTGTAGGTGAGACACTGCTGATCATTGGGTCCTGATGTCCACCCTCACCCTACTACTGTGCAGACCTTAATCCCCACTCCACAGAGGAACAAGAGGAAAGACAGCCAGCCCTGGTAGCCAGAATGCTGCCCACCCAGGACCACGGTCCTGATGGCTGAGGGAGACAGCACCCTTGAAAAGTACCTAAGACACTTGGAAACCAAACTTTCACCGATCCCTTGGAGGGTTTCCCTGGGAGCTTTCATGTTACATGTGACAAAAATGTTTTAAATGTTTTTCTCAACAATAAAAATTCCAATCAAGTCTTCATTGATACGGTCTCTTTAAAACATGTTCTAACAGTGATTTTTTTTTTACCTGCGCTATGTCTCCAGTTCTTCCTTTAAAAACTTAGCACTTTGAAATTAAACTCTGTACCGTTTTCGCCTAACCGGGTTATAGCAGACCATGCCCATGTTTCCCGCAAACATCTGCGTCTATAACATCTCGGATGAGCCCTTGCTGAGCTCAGTGACAACGTACAAAATCTGGCTGTGTCAGTTATTCTTTTTGGCCTGTTTATATAAAGCCATCCAAATGCCTTCATACTCACATCTTACTACTTATTTTAAAATAACAGCAATTTGGGGGCTCCTGGGTGGCTCAGTTGGTTAAGCATCTGACTCTTGATTTTGGCTCAGGTCATGATCTCAGGGTTGTGAGATCAAGCCCCGCATCAAGCTCTAAGCTGGGCATGGAGCCTGCTGAAGATTCCCTCTCCTTCAGCCCCCCTCCGCTCTCCCTCTCTAAAAGAATTTTTTTATTTTTTTTTATTTTTTTTAAATAAATAATATATTTTTTTAAAGATTTTATTTAAAAGAATTTTTTAATAAATAAAATAATGATAATTTTAAAAAGCAGAATTCTTGGATGTGTCAGCCTTCTCCATCTCACATGGCACCAGCCATTCCCTCTCTGGGCCTGGACTGTATATACCCATTTTCCTGATGTCTGTGCAGACTTTGTCCCACTCACTAAGCCTGTCTTTTTTTTTTTTTTTAAGATTTTATTTATTTATTTGACAGAGAGAAACACAGCCAGAGAGGGAACACAAGCAGGGGGAGTGAGAGGAAGAAGCAGGCCTCCGGCTGAGCAAGGAGCCTGATGTGGGGCTCGATCCTGGGACTCCAGGGTCATGACCTGAGCTGAAGGCAGATGCTTAACGACTAAGCCACCCAGGCGCCCCTAAGCCTATCTTTCTCATGGAGAGGTGAAATGATAGAGGTTGCTGAGCCTCTGGTTTTCCTGCCTTTGCTTCATCCCAGCCTTTCCAACAGCTGAAGAGACATATGCGGCCTTGGTAACCACATGGCAACAATGACAGGGGCGGCCTCCTTGCTCCTCTGCCCCCATGAGGCTGGATGCGTTCTAGCTCTGCATGACTTGCCCCATGGGGACAGGGCAAGAGACCTCCTCTCAGCATGTGCTCCTCTTCACAGGTCTGAGACCTCAGTGAGCATAGATAGGTGGCCCTGTTGCTGGAAGGCCATTGATGGGGCCAGTCTGGGGCATCCTTGACCACCCAGTGCTCTCCCTACCAGGCACCCCTGGTGTCTCTGGAGATACTCCTGCCCTTCCTGTATCTCCTACAACTCTCCGAAGACCTTTCAGGACCCCATGTTCTAACAAGGCCCTACACACAGATAAAGGAAGGCCCATTCAGGTTTGGAGAGGCCAAGTGCTCTGAGTGCAGCAACAGAGGCTCAGCAGATCCCATGGATGAAGAGGAAGAGGGGCAGGAGCAAGATGGGGAGGAGGAGGAGAAGGGGGAGAGGGAGGGGAAGGGGGACGAGGAGGAGGAGGAGGAGGAGGACGAGGAGGACAAAGAGGACGAGGAGGAGGAGGAGGACTAGGAGGAGGAGGAGGAGGAGGAGGAGTAGGAGGAGGGGGGGGAGGAGGAGGAGGAGGAGAGATCTATTTCTGGGGGTCCAGAGCCCTAGTGAGCCCAGGGGCCTAGGGCTGCATCCGAGGCTATTCTCAGCGCTGTGGTCCCCAAGTGCAGCTATTCAGCTGTTCTGTGGGCTGTTTCCTCCTGCTCCTAGCTGCTCTATTCTCTGCCTTGGACCACCTCAGACCCACTAGAAGTCCTAATCTCAGGAACCTGATCCATACAACTCCTTCCTGGTTGGCTGAGCAATTCCTATGAGGCCAAAAGCAGACACTGTTCTGTCTGGGGCACAGACTATGTTCTAGGTTTCTTTGCTGGAGGTTTGGAGAAAGGATGCGGCATCATAAAGTCTTAGAGCACACCAGCGCTGATGAAGTTTAGAAAGCTGGAAGGAACAGCAGGCAGAGTCCAGAGTACCACTGCCAAGAGGGCCAAATGAAAACCAAAAGAACAGGAATAAAGGGAGAGCTCTGGCAATGGTTCTCAGGAGCAGAAACGGGGGTAAGTGTGGCCCCCTGGTCGTGGTAATCCAACATGCCTCGTTGGAACGATGTGCCTGCTTGACCTGGGGTGCATCCATGGCATGGCCACAGAGCCCCGCCCTCAGGAAGCCCTCGATCAATAGTCCCTCCACCTACCACGGTACCTTCAGCTGACGCAAGGCCACGTGGCCGCAGAAACTTCATCTTAAGAGAAATATTTAATACTGTGGAAAAGGCTCAAGAAATCATGCCAGGTTAAGAGGGATACTGGATGAAACCTCCTTGGCACACGTGGTTACCTTTTTCCCAATGGATATTTTTCCAGAGTATTTTTCACTTTGATGAGGGATAAAACATAGAGACAACGGTCTGTTGAATGAATGAAGTAACAGGAGCGCCTGGGTGGCTCAGTCGTTGAGCGTCTGCCTTTGGCTCAGGTCATGATCTCTGAATCCTGGGATAGAGCCCCATCGGGCTCCCTGCTCAGCGGGAAGCCTGCTTCTCCCTCTCTCAGGCCCCCTGCTCATGTTCCCTCTCTAGCTGTGTTTCTCTCTGTCAAATAAATAAATAAAATATAAAAAAAATGAATGAATGAGATAACAGGAAGCCATGGGCACCTCACTTTCACCAAGATAAAACCTAGGAAGAGAGTAAGATGCCAAGAGTTGTCCCGCCATTCCTGGTGCAGAGGGAATGGTGGAGACTCCCTCTCACCCTCCCCTAAGCTCTAGCAAGGAAACTGGACCCTCAGTGGGTCTGCCGTCTCTGTCACCTTCTGGGTGGATCAGGCAGCATGGAATAGAGTACTAAATGTCAAGGTCTGTTCCCACTACAGAGAAAGCTCAAGATGTGACAGCGGGACACTTGGAGACACGTGACATAAACTCATGACCTCTTCAAACCTCCTTCCAAGGTGCTCTGCACTCCTGACACAATCCCACCTCATTCCCAACATACAGAAGAACAATAGCCAGAGCAGGACCAGGAGAACACCTGCCCGATGTGAGCACAGACAGAAATGAACAAAGGGGTACAGTGACACCACAAAGGGCAAGATGAGTGCTGTCCAGTGCTATGTATAACTAGCAGTGCCCCCTCGATTACCAGGAGAAGGAGGCTAGTGGTAAAGACTCCAGGTCACAGTGACTTAGGAAGAGTTCTACACTCCAAAGAAGTAATAAAGTGACTTCAGACCCCAAATCTACCGTGTGCATGTTTTTTTTTTATTTTGTTTTGTTTTGTTTTGTGGGGAGGGGAATGAGGTACTGCAAGACTTTTGGGGGCCCTAAGGGTGCAAGGGAGTGCAACACAGGTAATTATTTTCTTTTGGAAATCTAAAGAGTTTTTCCTATGCCATGACCATGAAAAGCACCACCCACCATAAGGGAGGTACTCCATGGAGTATGATTTATGAGCACATGAAGATGGGCAACCTATGCATTGGGAGCTAGGACCTTAAGTGTACAGTTCCCAGGAAGCTACACACTCTGTGATGTGAGGGCATAGTTTAAAGGTTCAATGATGAGGGGCAAGCTGGGGAATACCTTCCGAAGGGAAACCATACAAAGTGCGCAGCCAAGATCAGAGCAAGGCAGCCACACACTGTGGCATAGCTGGGATGAGGGCAGCTGCGGTAGACAGTCTGCCTGGGGCAGTGTCTAACGTTGAACTTCAAATAATAGTTTCCCAATGGTAGGCAATGCTCTCAAATGTTCTGCGCTTTTTCTTTTTTTTTCTTTTTAAGTTTCCTACAATCAAGCTTGCAAAAGAAACCTCGCTTGTATATTGTGTGCACATCAGTCTTAAAAATATTCCAGCCATTAAGGTATGGATTGCTTTCCCCCTTTCTCTGCACTGATCCAACACTCATTTCCTAAAGTGCTGTATGCTCTTCTATACCCAAACTTTGCATTTTCAATCTTGTTGATATGATAAAAAGAAGCAAACAGGTAAACTTCAAGAAAATACAACACACTCAGTTGCAAAGGGTCACTTAGTACTTTGCCTTTGAGCAGCTGACAGAGTTCCCCAATGCAACCAATACTGTTCCAGCCATGATTGAGCAATCAGTCAAGAAAGTACGCACTGGGCATTCTTAGTCCTTTGGTGGCTCTACTTTCCAAATTGTTCCCAGCTTTAGGGAAACTATTCATTCAACACACTCATAGTATCTGTAGCCTGTGGCTAGCTCTGTCCTGATGCCCACAAATGACTACGTCCCTGTCACATACAAAGCTTTTCCACAGCTCTCACCACAGGCTGCATGACTACAAATAAATAGGAGGGGCTCAGAAGATCCTCAGCTCAGACAGCCCCCCTGCCAAAACCCTCAACCCAAGGGCATTAACATGCAAGATGGCCCTGGGTTCACAGCAGCCCTGGGGGCTGGGAAGGAACAAATACAACCTCCATGGCCAGTTGTGCCCACCCAGAAGCCAAGCTAAGGATGAGGCTGAAATCAAGTGAGAAAATGCAACACGCAGCAGCTCCCCAAGAACAGAGGCCAGGGGACCAGCAGACCCAGCGAACAGTAGGACCAGACACCCCCTTGACCACCACGATGTTCAGGTAACAGGTTATTACTCACAAACTACAACATTCTGTTTTAAGTGATGGAGTCAAGCATTTTTGAAAGTGATCAAAACCCTCAGTAAACAGTGTGACACTTTTAAAAGACACTTTTAAAAGACTAAATGTGGGGGAAATCAAGGGAATTGATGGAAATGAGTAATACAGAAACAACCAACCAAGTAGTGGGGTTTTCTAGTGAATTGATATGCTTCAGGTGAAGGACAGATTCATGAAGACTACCCAGAATGAAATATAAAAAGTTAGAAGAAAGATAATGTAAGAGAAGGCTTAAAAAACAAGAATGGAACAAAAAGGACAAAAAAAATGAGTAACTGGAAAAGAAAAGAAAGGAGGAAAGTGGTAACAGGCCATCTTTGAAGAGTTAGTGGCTAATAATGCCCTAGAACTGATGCCAGCCATGAATCATCCACGGGACGAGGGGGAGGGGGAGCTCACAGAAGCCACTAGATGGATGGTTCATTCTCTTATCCTCCCAGGTATCCAAGGAAGCTTCCGGAGCGCTACATTCTCCAAGGTCTCACACATTCTGATTGCATAGCTGAGCCCAGCATGTCATCCTTCCCAAAAACCAGGTATATTTTTCTCTTTCTCCACAGCTGCAACAGCACAGTGATGGTTTTGAATATTTCAAGTGATTCTTGGATGCTGCTGACTTTGTGTCTCTACAGGGATGTGGGGCTCAGCCCTGCTGGCTTCTCTGAAGCCATGGCCCAATGGTTACTCATCCCCATGACTGACACCCCCTGTGTACTCTATAAACCGGGGGGCAGGCAAAGAAGAAAAATATTTAGTGATTCAGTTTCCCGTCATTTTGTGCATGGTGGTTGTCCCCGCTCAGCGAGTGAAGACAGGGAGTGTGTGTGCTCTCCTCCTTCTGTACCACGTGGCTGGCCAGAGCCACAGGAACAACAGGCCGAAGGAGCCACATGTAGGACAGCCTGCAGTGGGGCTGGCAGGGGCCAAATCCTCACCAACTCATATTCCTTAGGATTTAGGACTGCCCAATTTTAAGTGTACAAGGCCTTAGCAAGATGGAGAAACTCTACAAAAGTCTGCAAAATTTAGTATAACAATGACAATGAAGTATTTATAACAAACAACTATATATTAGATTACTGCAAGTAAGCTGCTCCAAAATATATTTAGGTCAATAGATTTGCATGCACAAAGAGTCTGTAAGAGAACGCAAAATGTTCACAAGCTTCAGTTAACCCAACAAAGCAAGGGCCCACTTCCTGGGTGTGAATAATTGGGGTGTTTGTAAAGACAGTCTGTGCTTCCTGAGATATACGACTAGCAAATTGTGTGCCCTTCTACTTGGCTCACCTGAACAGGGACACCTGCCTCCCACAGTGGCTGTGAAATTTAAACCAAATAGAGTCAATAAAGCGCATGACAGTCAGTGAGAGCTACTCCTGTTGCTTAGAGTTTACAGCATTACTTTAATATTCAATATTGATTAAAGCAGGAAGTATTCAAGTCTCTATTGATTAATGTCCAAAAGGCCATGCAGATTTCTAAGTTTTAGGCGTTGACCAGTCCAAGGCCACTGAGATACAGCAGGTGTGGGAAGAGACCATAGAAGCAGAGGAGGCCTGGGCCACATGTCTAGTCCAGTATCTGTCTGCATCCTTCCTGCAGGCTGCTGTACAGGGGAGGCCCTTGAGGATGCTAAATCTCTACTATGATAGCTTCTCCTCTCTAACATTAGGGCTTTTGTGCAGAAGGGTTCTGGAGTCAACTAAAACCTCTTCTTGAAAAGGAGCCCCCAAATTACAAACACTAAACAATGTTCAGCTCCCATGAGGAACTATGACCTGTTTCTCTAACTCAGAGGACAAGGAGTCCCCGAAAATTATAAGCAAAAATCCCTCAGCATCCACACAACGATGGTGTGGTGAGACAGCAGCTTCCCCTGAAGGGGTTACTTCTGCATACTTTCTCTGAAAGCCCCCAAAACAATGAAAAGGGACAGAAAGCAATATAAAGAGAAATATATTCTGTCTTCAATGAATCAAAGAGACAGACACAAGCATAGAGCACAAACTACTGAGTGTACAAGAACCCACATAGTCAGAAAAGCACAAAGCAAGCCAGTGCCCACGTGCTAACCCTTAGGGGTGCAGTCAGACCCTGTTGGGAGAAATGGCCTGGCGTTGATATGACTAGTCATGAGAGAGCTCATAGACATGGAGATGAGAGTAAACCCCCACCTGTGTGGACTTGGCCTCAGAGAAAGAAAAAAGAAGGCAGCAAATATGGGACAAAGACCTGCTCAGAGCCACATCCAACTTAACCAGGAAAACCTGAGGATCATAGCCCTACTGAGCAAGGAAAACCATCTGGTGAAAGTATATTCTAGACCACAAACCTGAACCGAGTGTGCACCTGCCCCAGAGTCAGCCCCAGCTCTGTTCTTCAACCAAGAAGTGCCCATACTACAGCATGGCTAAAACCACAAACTAACAGAAAAAGACTCAGTCATAGAAATGGGGAGGGAGACGGAGGGCAGGTGGAGATGTGTGAAGAAATACTCCCAAGGAAATAGGTGAAGAGCCTTTGCAGTAAAATATCCCATAGTCTCTGTTAGTTTCCTATTACTGCTATAATAAAATTATGGCAAGTGTAGTGGCTTAAAACAACAGAATGGTCCTAGGGACATTCTGGACGTCAGAAGTCTGAAATGGGTCTCACTGAGCTAAAAGCAAGATATTGCAAGGCTGTGTCCCTTTGGGAGGTTCCAGGGGAGAATCTGTTCCCCTCTTTTACAGTTTCTATAGGCCACCCCTGTTCCTTGGCCTGTGGTCCCCTTCCAGGAACCACATCACCCAACCTCTGTTTCTATCCTTATCTCTCTCTCTGACTCTGATCCTCCTGCCTCCCTTGGAATTATAATAGGTCCTCTTGGATAATTCAGCATAGTATTCCCCATTTCAAGACTTTTAATCACACTAGCAAAATCCCCTCTACTATATAAAACCACATATTCACAGGTCCTGGGGACGAGTACATGGACATCTTTGGGGGTCACTGTCTTGTCTACCACAGGAAGAACCCTTTTCTTTGCCTTTTCCGGCATCTGGAGGCCACCCACATGCTTTGGCTCATGGTCCCTTGCCTAAAACAACGTCAGGACAAGTCTTTCTCACACTGACACATCTCTGGCTCTCCCTCTTCCACTTTTAAGGACCCTTCTGATTACACTGGGCCCTCCCAGTAATTCAGGATAAGTTCCGTAATTTAAGGTCTGCTGCTTAGCAATGTGAATTCCAAATTGAAATTTAATTTTTCTCGATTCCAATTCTTTTCTATGTAAAGTAACATATTTGCAAGTTTTGAGGATCAGGAGGATAGCGACATCTTTGAGGGACCATTATCCAGCCTATCCTACTCTCCTAAAAAGATTTAAGAAATCAAAGAAGATGATATAAACCAACAGCAAGAGAAGAAGAGCTTGGGAAAGAAACGGAGAAATAAAAAAATAAAATAAATGGGCTATGGATGAAAACCGCAGTAGAAACAAATAACAGAATAAAAACAATCAACCAAAGAGACAATCAAATGAAACATGAAAGAACATGAAATATCCAGTTCCAGAAGAGATGACAGATAGGACACAGAAGAAACAGTACTTACATAATTCACATTTGTGAATTATTAAACAGAAAAAGGTCAAATACATAAAATCTTTAAAAATATATTTTATTTATTTATTTGACAGAGAAAAACACAGCCAGGGAGGGGACACAAGCAGGGGGAGTGAGAGAGGGAGAAGCAGGCTTCCCGCCGAGAAGGCAGCCCGATGTGGGGCTCCATCCGGGATCATGACCTGAGCCAAAAACAGAGGCTTAATGACTGAGCCACCCAGGCGCCCCTATTTTTTTTCTTCAAAGGAAAGTGACACAGAAAGATCAGCATCCACAAACAGCCCCATGAAATGATTGAACCGAAGGAATCATACAAACAACTAGGCTCAAAATAGAATGAGTTCAAATTTCTCCACAGCCATGCTCAATATTGAAAGACACTAGAAATATTTCTATATAGTTTTAAAGGGTTAGTGTGGCTCGAGAATTTTATATTCACATACATTTGCAAAAGAACTGGTCTTTTTTAGTTTTCAAGAGATACTTTGAAACTTGCAAGAATTCTGCAGGTGGGTGTCATGAGCCATGTGGGATGGGAACAGGGGATCTAAACAAACTATAATGAATTTCAGATCCTTGAAAGATGAATTGAAAGAAAGCCCCTGAGAATTCCTCTAGACTTCCTGATAAAAGCACTGATACTGTGTGATGCTAGAATCCATGTAAATATTGCACTAAGACGAAGTTACTGTGAAAACTGAGATTAACTAAGAGAGGGCAAGTGGTGTATGTGTGTCTTGGTGATGGAAGGGATTCTAACATCAACAAGGTAAGACAGGTGGGGTGGGGGGAAGTCTGAAGGCACCGTGGCCATGTGATTTCCTCCTCTTTCAAAGCAGAAGGGAACTAGCTGATACCAACTCTAAACACAAGGTAGAAGCAAATCTGTGTCCCAGGTTTCCCTAACTTTACAGGAACTGAATGAGACTACAGCTGCTCCCCAAATCCACATCCTCTTCCTGCTGGGCATGCCCCGCTCATGCACATGGCCTGTGCCCAGGGGACAGGGGCTGGACCCTGCTACAGGAACCACCACCTGGGAGGGCCTCTGGGAAATCTGGGGCTGGGTCTGTATCCACAAGCTGACCTACCCAACCAGGAAAGAGATGTTTTAGGAAACTTCACATTCCAAGAAATAAGATATTTGGCTTAAATTCAGTCAATTCTTCATTATTAAATAAAAGCAAAATTTAAATGACTGCTTATGATTTCACTTATATATGGAATTTAAGAAACAAAGCTCATGAACATAAAGGAAGGGAAGGAAAAATAAAATAAGAAAAAAGACAGAGGAAGCGAACCGTAAGAGACTCTTAACTATAGGGAACAAAGTGAGGGTTGCTGGAGGAAAGAGGGGGATGAGGTAACTGAGTGATGGGCATTAAGGAGAGCACTTGATATAACGAGCACTAGATGTTATATGCAACTGATGAATCACTAAATTCTACCCCTGAAACTAATAATATGTGCACTAAATTTGAATTTAAATTAAAAAAAGTTTTTTAAACATTTTATTTACTTATTTGACAGAGAGAGAACTCACAAGTAGGCAGAGAGGCAGGCAGAGAGAGGAGGAAGCAGGCTCCCTGCTGTGCAAATACTAGATTTTCATTTAAAAAAAAAAAAAGAAAAGATTGGGGCGCCTGGGTGGCTCAGTTGATTAAGCCACTGCCTTGCTCAGGTCATGATCCTGGAGTCCTGGGATCAAGTCTGGCATTGGGCTCCCAGCTCCGTGGCAAGTCTGCTTCTCCCTCTGACCTTCTCCCCTCTCATGCCCTCTCTCACTCACTCTCTCTCAAGAAATAAACAAAATATCTTGCCAAAAGATTGACTAGGCAAAGGGAAAATAAAGGAGCAAAAAAATAGTATGGTCTATTTTTATGCATAATATCCAGGCTTCCACCTTTCTACATGCACAGGAAGCCTGTTGACTCTGGGGGCAGGACTACAGAAGTTCTGCATTGGTTTTATCTTTCCATATTTCAGTACTTCTTTTTCTTTTAAGATTTTATTTATTTATTTGACAGAGAGAGAGATCACAAGCAGGCAGAGAGGCAGGCAGAGAGAGAGGAGGAAGCAGGCTCCCCACTGAGCAGAGAACCCAATGTGAGCTTCCATCCCAGGACCCTAGGATCGTGACCTGAGCCGAAGGCAAAAGCTTTAACCCACTGAGCCACCCAGGCGCCTTCAGTACTTCTTAAGGAACATGTTTTATAAAAAGTTTCTCCAAAATAGATTGTTACATTGGGTTTCCTGGGTGGCTCAGTGGGTTAAGCATCAGCCTTTGGCTCAGGTCATGATCCTGGTGTCTCTGGACCTAGCCCATGCTGGGGTGGGCTTTGTGCTCATTAGGGAGCCTGATTCTCCCTCACCCTCTGTCCCTGACCTTGCTTGTGCTCTCTCTAGATCACAGTCTCTCTCAAATAATATTTAAAAACAAACAAACAAACAAATAAAACAGTTGGTTATACTCAAAACACCAAGAGCAAAGTGGAGTTCACGCAGGGCTGCCTTCTCAACTCTCCCTCCCCTGACTCATTAATTAAATTCATCAATAATCTGTTTAAAAATTAATGTCAATGATGTACACTGAACACAGGTTTCAATGATATCTTGGTTCACTCCCTCATAGGAAAGCACACAAGTGAATTCTACTGGATGCCAGAAGGAAGGGTCCAGATTGCCCTCGCCAGCTCCAGGCTATTTTCTGCCTAGAGCCACCTGTGAGCTCATGAAGGTGCTTGCCAGACCTTTCTGGAGCTCCCGGATGAGCCCTCCCTTTCGAAGAGGCACATGACAACTGTCCTCTATAGACCTTGCAACAACCCAGGGAGGTTCTTCCTTGCACTGTCATTCCAGGATGAGGAAATGGAGGCTTAGAGTAGTAAGGACCATCAGCAAGGTCCCCCAAATCCTCAGCGATAGGACAGGACTTTCCTCAACCCCACTTGGATGGAATTAATGCCCAGATAGTTTGAGTGGAATCTTGATTGGAAAGGGGCTGGAAGAGAAGCCTTAGGAAGACAACAGGTCCCTTGGACCTGCTGTCACCTGTGAGACAGGGGTCAACTGCGAGGACCCTGAGGCTGGGAAGGATCTGACATAGCCTGGGACTCATTGCAGGAGAGGCAGCACCAATAAAAATAGAACCCAGTATGTCCAGGCCCAAAGCACAGCCTCTCTTAGATTCCAGCCCTCAGGAGTCCCCGGCTGGAGTTGTCTCCCCCAAGCCAGCCGAGGAACCCAGATGCCCCTGTGCAGACACTCAGATGCCCACATCCTCCCCTGTGGACACTCGGGAAAGCAGAGCATTTTTGGGGTGCAGGGCCCCACAGAAGTAGCTGGAGAAAGCAAGTACGAGGTCACTGGACAGTCAGGGCAGGGGCTAAGATGGACCCTCTGTGTTCAGTACCCTAAGTGTGAAAATCCATTTAACGGACACTCATGGGGCTGGCCTGAGCTAAGTTCCTAGAAATACTCAGGGTAAGCAGAAGGGTCAAAAATAGGCTCCTCAAGTCTCATGAGCCCAGGATTTGGGGAAAACAGTAACCCAAGGGGAGGATACAGGATGGGCCCAGAGAATGGGGTGGGAGCCTCATGCCTACGCCTGCAGCCTACTTTCAGCCCGCAGGTCTAGCTGCGCCAGCAGCAAACATCTGTGGGAGTTTCTCTATGAGCCACTGGGAGTTATGTGATGACAATGCCAACATTTAAAAAACAAACAAAAAATATGCTTCTTACATTTGTACAGTCTTACACAATTTATAAAGTAGAACCTCATGACAGATGAAGAAACTAAAACCGGAGTTTAAAGGGCTCTAGCTCCCCTGAGAACGTGCCCCTGTCCATGTTCTCCCCATGTGGTGCCTTCCCGTGTGGCCTCCCCACCACACTGGTGGCTGCCCAAAGCTGCTGCAGTGTCTGAGTCTGCCCTCTGTCACTGGTGCTCAGCCCAGGCCAGCACCTCAGGCCCTTGGGGGAGCTCCTTGGGGCGCTTTCTCATGTCCTTCTCTGCTGGTCATGGAATGCCACCAGGAATCCCGGGTAAAAGGCCACTGCCTTCTCCTTAGGACACATGAAGAACTGACAGGTAGGGCCATCAGGAACCGGAGGGGGCTGCCCTGCTGCAGGCTGGACAGCTCTGTGAATGGAGGCAAGTCATCCCATCACACCAGGGAGTAGGCAGCCAACACATTTCCTAATCAGAAACTGTGCCCGCCTCTCCTCCTGCCTGTTAGGGAGAGTGGGACATGAAGAGCACACACTTTGGGGGTAGGAGTATGGATCAGATTCTGGACTTCTCCACTGGACCTTAAACACCTGACTTCTCTCTGTCTGGTTCCCTGGCACTCCTGTACCACAGAGGGTTAATATGAGGTTTCATTCTTTTTCTTAGTAAAGTCCTTCCTTTGCTCCCTCCAGTGTGTCACATCTGGGCTTCTGCACCCACTGCAAGTGTACCCTATGGGGCAAGGAGGAAGGACCATCCACCTCGCTCTGACATAGGGCTTTTCAAGCAGCATTTATCTGTGAGCCCTCCTTTTATTATCATGGATACAGTAGTTTGGTTCCTTGGGACACTCTGGCAGGAGTAAGAACATTGAAAGGGGACAATGACAGAAAAGACTAACTACTTGAAAGAAAAATTTCCCAGCAGTGCTTTAACCCGAAGTGTTGTCTCCCACTCAGTACTCTGGGGACAGACCTGTACATCCTGTTACCGCAAGTCAGGTCAATCTTACTCTCCTGCTGAACTGAAATAAAACTAAGGCAGGTGATAAGGAATCTCTCTCAGTGCGGGGGCAGGGGGGGACGGGTGTGGACAGCAAGGTCCTGGCCCCAGTCTGCAGAAGTGGAGCAAGGCCCAAAGGAAGAGTTAACCCCTTGCTCTGCAGCAAAGACAGAACAGAACACTTTGTCTCTGCTCCTCTGCAACCCCAGACAGGAAAAAGTAAGGTTGAGAGGATGTTTTTTAAAACCTCTTTAGAGTGGGACACCTGGGTGGCTCAGTCAATTAAGTGTCTGCCTTCAGATCAGGTCATGATCCCAGGGTCCTGGGATCAAGCCCTGTACCAGGCTTCCTGCTTCTCCCTCTGCCTGCTGCTCCCCCTGCTTCTGTGTTCACCCTCACTCACTCTCTCTAACAAATAAAATATTTTTTTAAAAACCTCTAAAGTATAATAATTTGTCTTAACAAACAGGTATGGCCAATATTCCCTAAGATTCCATAGAATATATGTGAGATATATATATAGTGGAAAGGGGTGCCTGGGAAGCTCAGTTGATTAAGCATCTGACTTTGTCTCAGGTCATGATCTCAGGGTCCTAGAATAGAGCCCCACCCCATGTCAGGTTCTGCACTCAGTAGGGAGTTTGCTTGTCCCTCTGCCCCAACCCCTGCTCATTCTTGCTCACTCAATATTTTGCATGCTAGCAAACTAGGGGCTACAGTTGGGAAATGCTTCAAATTTTACATGAGCCACATTCTCAACAACAATGCTTTTGAACCCATGGGAGCTAAACAATTCTGGAAAGAGGAGTTGAATGTCTATTTTTAATTCCCATAGGACTCGTAAATGCATTTAACAAACACGAGAGCCTCTTCTGAACAAAGTACTTTAGAGATGTCTTCCAGGAGCTTACCGGTCAGAAGACGGAATGTTGAGGCACTTGGGTGGCTCAGTAATTAAGTGTCTGCCTTCAACTCAAGTCATGATCCCAGCATCCTGGGATCAAGCCCTGCATCGGGTTCCCTGCTCAGCGGGAAGCCCGCTTCTCCCTCTTACTCCCCCTCCTTATGTTCCCTTTCTAGCTGTGTTTCTCTTTGTCAAATAAATAAATAAAATCTTAAAAAAAAGGAAAGAATGCTGTCCATACAACTCATTTCTAAGTACACATACTTGTGAAAATGCTCTGTATTGTCCTCTATCTGAGAAATAGATACACATATTTCAAAGAGACTTCAGAATTACCTGTTCTCTCTTAGCAATGA
>PITA01030460.1:0-16470 GCA_004023965.1 Spilogale gracilis | reverse complement strand
TTTGACAGAGAGAAACACAGCCAGAGAGGGAACACAGCAAGGGGAGTGAAAGAGGGAGAAGCAGGCTTCCCGCCGAGCAGGGAGCCTGATGTGGGACTCGATCCGGGGTCTCCGGGATCATGACCTGAGCCGAAGGCAGTTGCTTAACCAACTGAGCCACCCAGGCGCCCCCTTTTTTTTTTTTTTTTTAAGATCTTTCCTTGAAAGAATATTCTTCCTCCCATCACCTAGCACAAGACACTTTTCTCTACTTTCTATTTGGGGTCTGCCTCTCTCCTTCCTTCATGAGCAAGGATCCACCCTCACCATTTCCTACCTCTCAGCCTACTGGCTTCCTAGCCCCTCCACGAAGCCTTCCCTGGCTTCTGTGCAAGTCTCCAGGGGTTTGTAGGTTTGTACAAAGCTCCCAGATCAGTGCTTTTGGGGAAGCTTTTTGATTCTTCCTCGAGACAGAATAGTCTTGAACCTCACTCTACCCTATATTGAGATCCAAGGGCTCATTGCAACTCATTTTAACTTCTTTGAAATATTTCCACTCTGAATCTCTATCAAGGCCAAGCCTGACCAAAGGTCAAAGGAGACCGGCAGTGGCTCAGTAACCTGTCTGGGACATTCTTTCATGATATGAATGGCTGGCCCCTATTATGTGTCACCCTGAAAGGAGAAACAAATTGTCATCCCTTACTGAATAAATGAATGTGCGTTTTGGGGAGACCAAGGACTCACTTCCTTGACCTTCTGGGAACAAGGCTTAAGCCTCTTTTTCCTGAGTCAGTGTCCCAGACAGCAGAAGCACCAGGTCATAGAGACATAATCGATATCTTGTGATCACACACTCACCATCTATTTTAATGCTGTTAGCTGTGCCAGGAAGGTTTTATAACCCCCATTTTACCGATACAGAAACCGAGGCTTGTGGGGTTAAGATGTTTTGCAGCAGTCACATTGCTGGCAAATATCACAGACAGACAGACTGAAATATAAGTCATTTGCCTCCATTCCAGATAGTCTCTGCTGTATCACAGTTCCCTGTGAGAGTCATTTTGAGTTTGGTCACCTGTGGCATTACCAGCTCATTGTGTTTCAGTAGATTTGCTTCAGACAGAAATAAAGGAATCCCAGGAGAATCTAGACTGGGTCTGAGAGGTAGATGTCAAGCAGTATTTCTCAATTTGTACTCACCCTGCACATTTTGTATGAGACAGTCCTGTATGTTTCAAGGTATTTAGCATTCTTTATCCCTGCCCACTAAAATCTTATTGACACCACCCAAAACACCTGCACACATTTTCAAACACTCCTGGAGGGTCTCTGCCTTCCCAGGCTGAGAACGCAGGAGTCTGAGAACCTCTGACTTAAAATCAGGGCCCAACAGCAACTTCTCTCAAACACATCTCCAAAGGCAAAGAAGACAAAAGCAAAAATGAACGTTTGGGACTTCATCAAAATAAAAAGCTTCTGCACAGCAAAGGAAACAGTCAACAAAACAAAGAGGCAACCCATGGAATGGGAGAGGATATTTGCAAATGACACTACAGACAAAGGGCTGATATCCAAGATCTATAAAGAACTCCTCAAATTCAACATCCCCCCAAAAAAGATGATCACATCAAAAAATGGGCAGAAGACATGAACAGACACTTCTCCATAGAAGACATACAAATGACTAACAGACACATGAAAAAATGTTTGTCATCTTTAGCCATCAGGGAAATTCAAATCAAAACCACATTGAGATACCACCTTACAATAGTTAGAATGGCCAAAATTAACAAGACAGGAAACACCAAGTGTTGGAGAGGATGTGGAGAAAAGGCTAACCTTCTTACACTGTTGGTGGGAATGAAATCTGGTGCAGCCACTTTGAAAAACAGTGTGGAGATTCCTTAAAAAATTAAAAATAGAGCTACCCTAAGACCCTGCAATTCCACTACTGGGTATTTACCCCAAAGATACAGATGTAGTGAAAAGAAAGGCCATATGTACCCCAATGTTCATTGCAGCAATGGCCACATCACCAAATTGTGGAAAGAGCCAAGGTGCCCATCAACAGATGAATGGATACAGAAGATGTGGTACATATATACAATGGAATATTACGCCTCCATCAGAAAGGATGAATACCGAACTTTTGTAGCAACATGTACGGGACTGGAGGAGATTATGCTGGGTGAAATAAATCAAGCAGAGAAAGTCAAGTATCATATGGTTTCACTTACTTGTGGAGCATACTTATTTGAGTAACATGGAGGATATTAGGTGAAGGAAAGAAAATGTGAACTGGGATAAATCAGAGAGGGAGACAAAGCATGAGAGACTTTGGACTCTGAGAAACAAACTGAGGGTTTGGGAAGGGAGGGGGGTGGGGGGGTGGGCGAGCCTCATGGTGGGTATTAAGAAGGGCACATATTGCATGGAGCACTGGGTATGGGGCATAAACTGAATCTTGGGACACTGAAAAAATCAATTATTATAGAATTAATAAAGTTTTCAGAATTACTATAAAAAATTTAAAAAAATAAAAGCAGGGCCCATATTACTAATAGGTGACAACTAGAAACAATTATGTCAATAGGGAAATAACTGCTAGAGAGGGCAGATAATCTGAACTGCACCGACCTGGACTAAGTCGGAATTTCTACTGAACATCGGATTTGACGGCTGATGTAATCAACACGCACTCAATGGGTTGGCTACCAAGATAAATGCATTTTGAGCATAATGAGTGTTGTGTGATTTCATTAGAATGGAAAAAAACAATATCTACATCTTTGACAGAGTACACGTCTCTCTCAGTTGTCCCTTGAGTTGGCGCTGATTGACTCTGTTAGTGTCCCAGACCCTCATTAATGTTAAATTGTTTTTAATTGGAAAAGGGAGCCATCGAGAGAGTAACAAATGGACCCTGGCAGAAGTAGGAGTGTCAGGTGCTGTAATTGAGAAAAGCTAAGCAGTGACCTTACAGAAAAGAGACAGAGAAGAATTAGACCCCGCTATGATTCCCCCACCTCCATGGAAACAAGTCATTTCTTTTACTAGCACACAATGCTTTTACACAGATAAGGTCTTCAAGGGCCATTTTCTCCTGGATGTCGTTAACAGATGAATGAGCTTTCCTGTTTGACTAGGAGAGGGGACTGTGTGCTAGAGCCTGTGGGGAGACCCCTCCCATCATCCAACTTATCTCCATCTATAGCAAACCATCAGAATCACACAAGCAGCTGATGAAAAGGGCTTTGTGCTGCGCTGTTTTTCCCACCACAAGCCTTGCCTGGTTCTGAGGAGGTGGCTGAAGGAGGTGCCTTTCATTTTCTCTTGGATAGCTTCAGGGCTGCGGTTTGCTTGGCCTGGCCCTGAGCAAAGATTACAGGGCGAGAGCAACTCTGATCTTATTCTACCCAATTTGCTAGATGTTATCTCACTCTTTAAAGAGGCCAGAAAGAAAGACTCAGAAATTCAAGCAGTCTGCTCTCTCTCACAGACAGCACAATCATGTACCACAGCTATGACTGGGCACTTTTCAGGCATATACAAGAGGGACTATACAGGTTTCAAGAAAGTATTTTGGGTTCCATTTTTGTTTCACATTTTTGAGCCACTGGAGAACTGAATTCTCTAAAAGCCCCGTGGTGTTGTGGAAAATTCTTTGCCCAAGAGAGGATGCCAGGATGCTCCTATTCTCTCTCTAGAAACTTGTTTTATAGGGAACACTTCCAGAAGACATATTTACTGAGGTAACTAAAACAGATTCAGGTACCTCTTTTAATCACAGGAATCTTAAACAGTCAAGAGTCAAATTTATCACACACACACACACAAAAGCAATTGCAGCTCATCAAAACATTTCCCTAACCCTCTCAAATCCCTAATAATTGTAAAGTAGTCAAAATGTCTCACTAGTAATAAATCATCTTATCTTCTTTATTATTCAGTGTTCCCCATATAAAAGCCCCCATGATCCTTTCCTTCATGATCTGAGAGCTAGGATTTTTTTCTCTCTCTCCTACTGGATGGACAAAGAAGACAATGAGACTAGTACCCCTCAACTGCCTTTAGAGTCTAAGGCCAATGCTAACTTTTATGCCCCAAAGAATTGTTTAATATAAAAATCAAATAGTGTAATATTAAAACCACTCCTACCCTTTAATTTCTTGGTTCTTGAATCTTTTTTTTTTCCTCTTGTTTTAATGGTTTTGCTAGCTTGTTGCTTGAGATGTGTTAATGTAAGTGGCTTCCCCTCTGCTTTGGCTATAGGTACAATACAGTGTTTAGGATTTTCTAAAATATTTCTAACCTCAAATTTATTCCCAGTAGTCTATCTAGTTCACTAAAGCTAGAAGACCACCCAAGGTCATAAAACCATTAGTTACAATGTGGTAGTAAAATGTTCTCACAATCCTCATATGCCAAAGCCTCACAGATGGAAAGGGTGGTGAGCTGCTTAGCAAATTGAACAGTTCATTCATCTGATGGATTTGACTCTGAACTTCTATATCCTCTGTAACAAATATTTCTTTCGAGGTCTGTTTTCATTTCAGTACATCCCTCTCTTTACATAGGAAGCTGTCTCAGTACATGCGGGGATTTTAAAGTCCTCAGGAAGAATTCCAACAGCCCCTCCAAAAAAAGAAAACAAAAATCGAAAAGAAGCTTTCTTACTGGCTTTTACTGATGACTGAAATGTCACAATTAGAGATGCATCCTTTGATTAAGAGATTTGTTTCACTTGAAAATTTAAGCAAAGGATGAATACACATGTGTCTCTATCCTTATGTCATTTACTCTTGTATGCTATTGAGTTTATTGGATTCCTTTTCTGAGATCACATTTTGATAGAAGGAAAGGGATTTAAAAAAAAAAAAAAAAAAGGCGCAGATACAGAAGCTATAGCAGGAGGGATCATGGAAGTGCAAACATGACCCGAATGTGAGACAGGGTGGCTCAGCAGACAAAGCCTTTGTCTGCCAGCTTTGCCAAGACTGAGCCTGCGCAGTGTTCACATTCTTCCCATGAAATGTCCCTCTGCAAATCCGAGAGGCTGCTGGACCTGTATGGGGATAGGCTTTTAGCTTTGATGGCCAAATCTTACAACAGGAAAATCTTACGAGTATTTGGTTGAGATCATGTCAATTCTCAGAAGCTGAGTATCAGGAATGAAAATCAGCTGCTCCCATTTGAAAAGAAGTGTTTTGTTTTGTGTTTTCTTAATGCAGCAACGTCCCAAATGTATAACCAAGCAGAGCCAAAAAAGCAACTAACCGGGAGGAGGATGTCATGTAAAGTCATATTTCTCTCTTTTCTTGCAAGTAATATATTTCTGTGGAACTCTGCCCCTCTGTCAAGTTATGAACAAAGGGAGAATTCTTCACTCCTGAGGCTGTGTGGCAGGAGCAATTAGGTCGATGAGATTTGGTTTGAACTCTAGGCCAACACCTCTCAAAAGGACAAATGCAGGTTTCTTCCAGATGAGTTTTCCCACAGTACCGTGCATGGAAAATTGTTTTATGGCAGGAAAAAGCACAGTGATTTTAGGAACTGATGAAGCAATAGCATGTAAGAGATTTAATCCTCACTGGGCCAATTTGCATTTAGAGAGAGAACTGGTCAACCATGGAAGGTTAATGGCACCTGTAAGGTTTGGGGGTATTCTTTCTCCTATTTACAACATAACTGTATACACTCTATCTTCATTTACTTAACAAAAATATAATCTCCTCAAAGTTACATCTAGATTAGAATTCTAAAATTTCAAGACTATATAAGGTCTCTGTGAGCTTACAAATAAACACAAAGTTTAATGACATCAGAAATGTGTAAATTTAGTTGCTTTTCCCTTTTAGTTGAATCAATATTAAAATATTTAGAACTGATTCAAAATGCCATTATTCCTTGATTATGTGTATGATAGATGAGGAAATCAGTCTCTAATGCCTCCTTCGTCATTCTTGCTGTAGAATCCCAATTTTGTGTGTTTGTTCATCCCTTCCCCATATGACTCAGGGTAGAAATCGGATTAGCCTAAACTCAAAATGGTTATTTCATTTTCCTTGCCAGTGATTAGTTTAGGAGTGGGCATGTGGTCCAGATCTGGCCAATGAAATAGGAGAGGAAGTCTTCTGGGGACTTCTGGAAAAAATGTTCTTGCTCTAAAAAAACCAACAAGAACAGCAACAAAAACTGAAATAGGAGAAAACAGTCACTTTTTTCTACAGGACAATTTTGTGTCTGCAAATGGTGTTTTGAGATGAAGAGGGGAGATAATCAGTCTCTCACAATACCTGGAGAATACCAGAGCAGAGCAAAGGAATCTAGATGATGGAGCCAGTAAATTGGCTTGCTCTAGAGTATCTACCTCTGCACTTCTTGTTACATGAAACAATAAGTATACTCATTGTTTAAACCCATTGATCCAGTTTTCCTTTACTTGGAAGTGAAATAATTTTTTAAAGTTCATCATAAATACTCATAAACATTTGAGCATAATCACTTTAGTTAAAAAAAACTATATTGCAAAATCAAGCATTTTAAATTTGTATTAATCTGAACACTCTACTCAGGAATTATTCAACAATCTTTCCTTTGACTCAATAAAGCAGGAGTCAGGAATGGTATTTGCAGTGTATTTGTGTTTCCATACTATACAAACGATTCTACAAATTAAGATAAATAAATTATTCTAGAAGAATCTCAGCCTTTTAAATTATTCCTATGATCTATGATCTTGATTCATGAACTAGACAAAAACAAAATTTTAAAGCTCTACATCTCTAGACTTTAAAGGTATTTGGATTGATCGTAAAGAGAGAAAATGGCATCTTTTTTCATAGTGATTTTAGATAATGTGACTCTTTGCAGCAAAAAAACCCCCAAAATATTGAGCAGCATGGTTTCTCCGTAGCTGAAGGGAAACTTGGTGAAGAGTACAAAAGTGAACATGAAAGGCAATGATGGCTTTGTGGTTTAATGAAAATTCTGGTTGGTCATAGTTGGAACCTGGTCCTCAGTCCACACTTGCTTCTTCTCACTCCCATTAAAATTAATTGACACTTTCTTTGTTTCAGAATTATCTGCCTTCAGCTGCCAGGGAAAGTCCGTTTATATTTCTTGGGAGCAAAGCTTCAAGGTCACTTCCTACCATTAATTCCCTGTCAGCAAGTGTCACTTGGGGCATTTCCTGTTCCTGTTCTCATTAGTGCTGAGGAAGAAAAACAAACTCTCAGTGTTCTCTAACTTTCAATCCTCCACAGCAGTTTTCAAGTATGTGCCCGTATACCATTCATTTTACTTAACCATGACTATTTTGGTAGAAAAATGTCAACATGATTTCTCTAGTACAAATCTAGTGTGTTTCTTACTGAGACTCTATCTGTAGAATGGGTACCACAGTTTTTTCTTGCATATTTGGAAACAAACTAGGTGGATTACATTGCCCATAAGTACTTAGAAGTCATTGTAAGTAAGTCCTAGGTATGAATCCAGAATATCTACCTTTAGCTGACTATCAAAACACATTTGCTCTGGTCATCTTTATTAAGTAAAATCAGTAGACCCTTGGTTAAATTGAAACATTCAATTAAGCAAAGAAAGTATTTTAATCACTGATGATTTTGTAAAGAGGGAATAATCAGTTAATAGAAGGACTGTTTTCACTTTCTGATAGGCAAGATCATATGGTAAAAACCTGTTGAGATTCTCCAGTAGAGACATATCAAATTATAGAATGCTTTAAATATCTGATCTTATTGAACATATTTGATAAAGGGAAAAATCTTTAAAAACCTTGGATTTGACATTATTCAGATATTGAAAATAATTCTCTCTTCTACAAGTGCTTAGAGTAGCTCAATAATGTGTGAGTGGCCTGCAGAACAGGAAATTACTAGCCGGTGTGTTTTTTTTCATCCAAAGCTGATTTTTTTAAACAATAAATTAAGCAATTTTTTCCCCCACAGACTACCTGCATTAAGATTCAGTGAAGAAAATGACAATATATCACTGAAGAATATAAAAGTCCAATTAAGTAAATGGAGAAAAACATTATGTTTGTGAATGGGAACATTTTCCAAAGGCAATTGGACAAAATGATTCTAAGATTAATCCAAAAAAAACTAAAGTGGCACAAACAACCAAGCAAATTCTGAAGCAATAGTGAAAAAGAAAAAAGTCTTACCCTCACTTCTGAAGTCATATAATGAATTACTGTGGAATTACTACTGGAATCACTGTGGTAATGGTATGAGAAGAGACAAATGAATTCAAAACAGAAAGAAGACTCCACAAATGCAAGCACCATCAGAGACCATCCTGCACATCACACGGCAAAAGAACATCAGGTGTAAGAGGGAGTTAAATGTAAAATTGCAGCCATGAAAGAACTGGAAGGAAACATAAGGGGAAAGTATTTGATTTCGGGGCCCAGAGACTCTTCTGGGCATAAAAGCAGCAGAAGAAAACATAAAGGAAAAAAAAAAAAAAACTTGGTGTATGTGACTGCATACGTATATAAATCTTTCCATTAAAAAAAAAAATTCTGAACAAAGTAAGAAGGCAAACAACCAAAATCTTTTTGCAACGTTTGATAAAAGGAGTTATAGGTTTAACAGAGAGAGATCCTTCCAGTCATGTAGGATGAATTCCATGCTCCCACCCAATGGAAATATGGGAAAAGGTCAAGAATTGCCTAGATGGCCATAAACCTGGAAAATATAGCTCGACCTCAATGATACTCAAATAAACACAAATTAGAACAACCACAACATCAATTCACACAAACCGTCTAATATTCAGGGTGGTTGTACCGCCCTTAAATGCAATCTTAGCCAATCACAAAACCTATTTTGTTTTGTACCAGTCACTTATTTCCTTGGAACCAAAAGCAAGAGAAATGCTCAGGAAAAAGTCTATTAGAAAACAGTTTATGGTGAACATTTGTAAGTAGAGCATCCCCCTCACCCACACGGGGACACTTCCAAGACCCTCAGGGGATTCCTGATTCCATGGCTGGTCCTGAAATGTCTATATACTAGAACTTTTTCTATATATATGTACCTGTGATAACATTTGATCCTAAATTAGTAAGAAATTAACAACAATAACTGATACTAGAACAAGTATAACAATATACTGTAGGGAGAGCTTAGAACAAGTATAACAATATACTGTAGGAAGAGCTATATGAATGTGGTCTCTCTCAAAAGATTTGATGGTACTGCACTCACCCCTCTCGTGATGATGAGAGAGAATAACAAACCCACATGAGGAGATGACATGAGGTGAATGACGTGGGCCTTGTGACATAGCAGACTGCTAGAACCACAGAAAGTGAAACTACAGATAAGGGGGGCACTAATGCATTCAAATCATGTGCTTATGTGTAAATGTATGCATAGAATATGACTCCAAGACTCACAGGATTTAATCCACAGGTTATGGAGTCCTAGGCTATTTTAAATTTCTTTTTATGCTTTTCTGTATTTGTCTTTTACTTTATTAATCAAAAGACAGAAAACCACAAATGCCTCCCTTTTCCCCCGTGGAGTCTGATTTCATTCTCCCAGGAGCGGCCCCTTGAGGATACTTCCACTCAGAACTGCCTGATTCAGATCCAGATCTGGAAAAAAAAAGTCTCTGTTCCCTGCCTTCCTCACAGGGTTCAAGTTTCCCTGGCTTCAGGTCCTTCCCCGAGCACATACAGTGAAAACTAGTCACAGCCCTTCTGTAAAATGTGAGATTTGTCAAATACACGAAAACTGAACGGTAAGATCTGACACGGCCACTAAATATGGGGAGAGCTCCCGCCCAGTTTAAAATAAGCTTGGTCCCCAGGATGAGGGCATCGCACTTGGTTCACACAGAGCTTTTACCCGATGGCTGATGTTATTCCTACATTTTTCAAATGCTTTTACTTGGACCTTTTCAAAGTAAACTGTAGAATTGGGCTTTATGTGCTTATATGGCAAGCTTGCTCCCTGCAATACCCTCGCAAGGCTAAAGCATAAAATCGAGTTAAGAGTTCTTGCCAAAACATGAATCAGTTGCAGCAGAATATTCTGAGCTCTGTTCTTCTTTTTTTCCATTCTCTAATATTTCTTCACATCACAGCCCAAACAATCGCTCATAATTAAACTGAGTGAAGGAGCAGCGCTGGCAGGAAATGGACTTGGCGAGGATCCCACAGCTCCTCATTGTCTTCGCCAGAGAACAATTACATCAGTTCCTTCCATTTCCAGAGGAAGAATGGATTTTGCAGAGCAGCAGATGAAAAGAAGAGGAAGGAGGCCGCTTATTTACATATTCCAAATCAGGTTAATGTATAATTTTTTTTAATAGGAAAAGGAAATGCCTGAAAGCATTGAACAGTCCTCTACAAGTCCTGCTCTTGCTTCCTCAGGGATCTCCACCGCTCACTGACCACTGGCTCTGCTCACCAGTTACTCATGTCTGCTGAAAACCTCCAGGTTCAAAGAGAAATCCAGCCCACAGTCATGATATATTCCAGAGTCTGGAAGCTTCAAGAGAGGTGAAATGCCAACCGTGTTTGAAAAGTTCAAAATGTCTCAGCCCCCGAGTTCTTCGGCATCTGCTATTTACTCAGTAGATTCCCTGCAAATCCTAGTGCCGAAGAGGACTTAGGGTCTAAATGTACACGCCTAGATAGTGTAAGATGAGGGACGGCTTAAGGGTTGTTTGACATCAGCTTGGCTGGATGACGAGGCTGCGTAGACAACCTGTTGCCTCCCAGGGACAAATGCCTTCTCAGCTCGCAGGCACAGCGGGGCCCAGGTGCCCCATCTATTTAGGGACTCCCAGGTGAAGAGAGATCAGCTTCAACCTTGACGTACTCATCCACCCTGATCATCCTTCCCTTTTCTACTTCTCTGTTCCCCCCCCTGCCCCTGGCAGTTCGAAATTTATCATGGTTCCCTAGTAAAGTATAGTTGACGGGCCAGTTCTCCCAAACCCAAAAAGTGCTGGAGACACACAAAATCTACAGTCCAGCCTCCCGGTGAGATCAGCTAAGAGAACCATGTTCTCTATAGGAGTGTCTCGGCCATTCAGAAACAATGAGCACCTTTTTGGATGCCAAGAAGACATGAGATCTTCCTTTTATTCATTTCTTAAGTTTCCCCTGACTTCCCACTCTTTCCTGCTGGGCTAAAGCCCTGAAGGCCTCAGATCTCTGCACCATCAGAGAAGGAGAGATATCAGGCCGGCTGGCAGGGTGTCCAGCACCCATCCCCAAACCCCTGCTCTGTGAAGCTGAGGTGACTCCCCTTGTGACCACAGTGAGCCCATAAAATAGGTCAGAAAATGAAGGGGGGAAAACTACAAGTGTTCCATTCTGAGGACTGTGGGGACAGCTCTGGACTATTCATTCCCCCAGATGATAGGTCCTCAGGATATGTCCTATACCAGAAAACTAATCCCACAGGGTCCCAGGTATGCCAACTCTGGAAGGGAATGATTTAACCCTTGATCCCGTGCTTACAAATGGGTTGCTGTACAAAGCCACAAATTATAGAGAGAATCAAAGTAGAGTCCTTGACCCTGTAGTTGGCCACTGGCTCTCAGTCTGTTCAGCTGAAACAGTATTTTTGAAAATATAGGAGACAAAAGCAAAATCAGAGAAATGCTGGGGAAATTTTTTTTTAAAGATTTTATTTATCTGAGAGAACGAGAGCGCGAGCGGAGGGAGGGGCAGAGGGAGAAGGAGAAAGCAGACTCTTTGCGGAGCAGGGAGGCAGATGAGAGGCTCGATCCCAGTGCCCTGGGATCATGTCCTGAGCCTAAGGCACGCAGTTAACTGACTGAGCCACTTGGGCGCCCCGAACCTGGGGAATTCTCTGTGAGGGAGCACACAGACAGGGCAAGGCCCAGTCTATAAGGCTGACTGATAGGCATGGCACCGCTTGCTCTCCCCACCCTGGTTTGCCCCTGTGTCCGCACGCCAGGAGTATTCAGCAAGTACTGGCACAAAAAAACTCAGTACAAATGCTCCAATAAAGAAGCAAGAATATGATTTCAACATTAATAATGAAAGCAGCACCATAAAAGGCAAAAGTCTCTTGTTTACAAGTGACAGATGCTCAACCAAAAGGGAGTTTGTAACTTCAGCCAAAAAGGAGAATTTATCAGCTTACATAAACAGGCCAGGGTTTTTATTTATTTATTTATTTACTTTAAAGTCTCAGGCACGTCTAGATTCAGAGTCTTCCATATTATCATCTGGATTTTGTCTGTTTCTTCATTTCTTGGCTTCTCTTCCTTCCCCACCTTGGCTTACTTCAGCAGACCTGTTCTCCCATGACTGGTGAAGGTGATTATTGTAACGGTCTTGGTCATTCTGCTCCGCAGCATCTGGAACGCCTCTCTCTGTTTAGGGAATTTCCCACCTCGTAAGTCTTGGCGGGGCACGTGCTCTCCCACTGCGGAAGCTGAAAATGTCAAATGCCTGTCTTCCCAAACTTCTTTGCAGCTGGGCTTCAGGCGTGTAACCCAGACAAAGACCACTATCCTAAATTTGGAACTAGACGCAGATAAAGCAAAGAAAGAGCAAAGGAAAAAAACAGCAAATGGTCCAAGGCCAACCTGACAAGCTCGTGCTCCCGGGACAGTGGTGGCTGCAGTGGAGTGGTTCCCAGTGTCTCCGGAACCTGGAGAGTTTTGTGCTCAGCAGTCGCTGGATCCACGCTGAGGCATAATTTAGGGCCCTATTACTGGTTGTTGAACACAGTGCCCGATTCTCTGGCCATTCCATGGATTCCTTCTACTACCCAGGAACCTATTTCTATTTAAGTCATCCAGAATGGGTTTCTATTGCTTGCACATAAGAACTGGACTGCAAACAGCTGCCCCAAATTCACATTGTCTCAGTTTAACAAGTCCACTTGAAAAAGAGCTTCTCTAAGTGTGTATAACAATGCAGGCAAGGATTTGTATCAATCTTTTTTTGGGGGGGGGCACATATCCACCTCTCCCCAGTCATGTTGCTAGAGGAATGGGACTCTGTGATTGGCCCAACTGAGTGAAATGTCCATTTCTGTGGCCAAGGACAGTGAACCTCATGAAAGACAACCTCACAGGGATCTTATAGAATGGAAGAGGTGACATTTCCCAAAGAACACAGGTGTCCATCATAAACTCTTTCCTGTTATACAGAATTTCCCCAGCTTATTCACTAGTCTTTTAAAACTCACAAATACGATGGGGCTCCAGGGTGGCACAGTCAGTTAACCGGCTGACTTCGATTTCAGCTCAGGTCATGATCTCGGGGTCCTGAGATTGAGCCCCGCGTCAGGCCCTGTTATAAGGCTCTGTGCTGGGTGTGGAGCCTGCTTAAGACTCTCTCTCTCCCTCTGCCCTTCCTCCCTCTAAAGCAAACAAACAAGCAAACAAAACCAACTCACAGACACCAAACCACAAAGAATTGAGAGAGAGATTATTTCCCTCCTCAGAAGAATAAAATAGGATTATCTTAAAGTAAAAAAGCCTGGAATAGGATTAGTAAGGAGGATCTTGCATGTAGACTTTCTCAAAATAAGATACACAATGTTTTCTTGTCTCCAAACCTTGGGAAGGTTGTAGAAAAGATTTTTAGGAACATCTACACAGTATTGGGAAACCACTTCTCCTAAACAAAATCCCCAGCCTGCCCTCTTTGAATTACCTCCCCATTTCCAGCCACCTAAGACATGGGGAGATTCTTCAGTCTATGGGAAGATGATTTTCCTGGTGGAAGTTTGCTAGGAAACCAGTCTTTGCTGAGAGGAAAAAAAAAAAAAAAAAGCTTCGATCATTACATAGTGTCGCTGTACCCCAGAGAGCAGGAACCCCACCCCATGCTGAGGAGTCTCACATGTTGCCAAAACTCTTGGGAAGTAGGGCTCAGAAAAGTGAGGAAAAAGCAGTGCCAGAGGGAATAGGACAGAAAGAACGTCAGAGAATGAGAGGGGGAACATGTACAAAATTGCATCAAGGTCAGCAAAACTCTATTATAAATAGTAACAGCTGTATGCTGAGTCTCTGCAGAAAGAGTCTGTGTGGGATATTTTCCATTTGGCTTTCCAGATCCACCCTCCATGGCTCTCCACTTTGTTCACCCATCAAGAAGGCTGAGCCGTGTGAACTGCATCCATGGGCCCTCTGTCTGCTTGCTTCCAGTTGGGTTCAGCCAGTGGGAGGCACCAGCAAAGGCAGAAACATAGGAAGAAAGTGAGGTCTGAAATTTTACTTTCCTGCTTTTCTCCCCATAAAACCAGAGCCCTCATCAGGCACTTTCCTGCTTTTCTCCCCATAAAACCAGAGCCCTCATCAGGCAGTCTTCTCTCTAAGGCCACTCACTCTGGTTCTGCTTGCTGCCCCTTCCCCAGGCCCTCTCAGGACAGGGTGGGAGCCACTCTATTCTGTCCCAGCTGCGGGGCACTGATCACATCCCTTGGTGATTTCCCTAAAATCTACATGCTGTAAATGGTCCCTTTACACAGTGGTTTTCACCCCCTTCTAGGCACATTAGATGAGTATGCCATCAGTTTCTGGGACTGTAACTAATGCAAAATCAAAACATCCTTGGGAGGACACCACTCTTAACCACAGCAGCTTGGGGGTAGGTGGTAGGAAGAGAAAGTGGATAAATTCAAAGGCAGGAAGAGAACAAGCAGAACTGTGATGAGGGTAGAAAATGTGCTACGTTCAGTTCAGACATGTTCCTACATTGCGTCCAAGTAGAGATATCAAGTATGTGAATGAGAGTGCAGGGTTCAGTTTGGGAGATGAAGGTTTAAGAATCATTCACACGGAGTAGTAAATAAAACAATGGACGTAGATGCAGTGGTTCAAGAAACAACAACAAGGTAAGAAGGGATGATTATCATTTAAAAAAAAACTAATGAGAGTCTCAAAGAGCTAAAATGAAACAGATGGAAAACCCTACCTTTTATTTATCAACTTTTATAACTGAGGTCTCTGTAATATTATGTGTTCCTTTGAACCAAGGAAATGCCTGTGAGAAGACTTCTGCTCCCCTTACATGTACGTCAGTGTAGACGTCTTCAGAGACCCCATCACCACTGCTGTCAAAGTGTCAAAATGGCCCACAGATAAAAATGGCCTCTGGAGGAAAAGATTATGTTCTTGACTATATACAATTCTTTTGAAAGAAATCATTAAGAATTCAAAACTTAAAAAAAAAATTCCTATATAAGTCCACTTACATGTCCTTTATAAACTTTCAGTCATAGATTGGTTTTCTTGTAGTGTATAAAGAAACTATGGGACGCTGGCTGGCTCAGTTGGTTAAGCGACTGCCTTCGGCTCGGGTCATGATCCTAGAGACCCGGGATCAAGCCCCACATCGGGCTCTCTGCTCAGGGGGAAGCCTCCTTCTCCCTCTCTCACTCCCCCCGCTTGTGTTCCCTCTCTAGCTGTGTTTCTCTCTGTCAAGTAAATAAATAAAATCTTTTTTAAAAATAAACTATATATCCACATAGCATATAGACAACAAAAGATGAACGAAACAGTTTGAAGGGCATGAAACTAGTACCAGGTGGCCCTAAGAGCAAGATTTGGTGAAAAAAACATCAAAATAGGTTTTGGAAAATGTGATCTAGCTAAAACAAAGTAGTTCTCTGGATAAAAAGAAATCTGATACATTCGGGGCACCTGGGTGGCTCAGTGGTTAAGCAAGTGCCTTTGGCTCGGGTCATGATCCTGGAGTCCCGGGATCGAGCCCCACATCAGGCTCCCTGCTCAGCAGGAAGCCTGCTTCTCCCTCTCTTACTCCCCCTGCTTATGTTCCCTCTCTAGCTGTGTTTCTCTCTATGAAATAGTAAATAAAATCTTAAAAAAAAAAAAAAAAGAAACCCGATATACTCAAAAACATTGTGAATCAGAACATTATGCTGAATGAAAGTAGCCAGAAACAGAAAATAGTGTATGCTTCTATTTATATAAAGTTTTAGAAATGGCAAACTAATTCATAGTGGCAAAACAAAGATTTCATTGGTTGCTGGAGTGAAGAATCAGACGAAGGGATAGACAGAAAAGGAAACTTAAGTATGATGGAATTATTCTGCATCTGCTTTGTAGTAGTAGAGTCATGAGTGGATGTATTTGTCAAAATTCGTCAAAT
Organism: Spilogale gracilis; assembly: GCA_004023965.1. Taxonomy (NCBI): domain Eukaryota; kingdom Metazoa; phylum Chordata; class Mammalia; order Carnivora; family Mephitidae; genus Spilogale; species Spilogale gracilis. Next base: position 344 of record PITA01030460.1, on the reverse strand, counting down.
TGGGCATTTTAAGAGGACATTACTTATTGGACAAAACTGATACCCCCACAATGATGACTGAAGAGAAAAATGGTGAGACATGTTGCAGGAAGATGATGCCTTCACCAGAATGTGAGTATTTAATGGTTAAAAGGGAGAGTGGCGGGGGGGGTCAAGATGGCGGAAGGCCAGGTGACCGCATTTCAGGGAGTTCCCTGAAGAGAGCTGAATTTCAACAAAAAAACCACTACAAGACCACCGTGAACACCCATGAAACCAGCCTGAAATGTGATATTTCCCACTTCTGGACCGCCACGAGAGACAAAGAACATCGGCAAAAAGGTAGAAACAAATTGGAGGGTCTG
>PITA01030459.1:0-16141 GCA_004023965.1 Spilogale gracilis | reverse complement strand
AAAAAAAAGCTCTTCTTTAAAACAAGAGCTCCAGTTACAGTGTCATTACTTTCCAGACAGAGGTGCCTATTTATCTATTTGACAGACAGAGACACAGTGAGAGAGGAAACACAAGCAGGGAGAGTGAGAGACGGAGAGGCAGGCTTCCCAGAGCAGGGAGCCGATGTGGGGCTCAGTTCTAGGACCCTGGGATCATGACCTGAGCTGAAGGCAGATACTTAACGACTAAGCCACCCAGACACCCCTCGAGGTGCCTTTTAAAAGAAGCCTGAAGAGAGACGAAAACTGAGACCCATCTCTATCTCCCAATATACTCCCCTAAGATACAAACCCGACACTGCCTATGAAAATAGTGAGACTCCAGGGGGCATAGATGAACATTTTAAATAGTGTTCACATCAGACCAAAATACAGGTACATACTAAATACATAATAATATTTTATTAAACATCTGGAAACATCTGTGAGGTGTTTAGATCAAGACAACTGGAATTACATTATATTCCAAGTCAAAAAATATATATGTATTTAACTACCTGTTCTTTAAAGTACTCGAATTTCCCTTAAGTCTGTGTTAGCTCTTGATTGACTCAAGGCAACTTTTTCTGCTATGGGTTTTAACAGTAATCAATTCTAATAGATTGACCCAGATGCAAGGATCACCTTGCCCCTGTCCTTCTGCCCTTCCCTTCTGATATCCCATAGTCACTCTCAGCCAAAATGCCCAATGTCTAGAGACTCAGAACATTAAAACTGGTGAAATAATTTTTTTAGGTTTTTGTATCTTTGACAGAGAGAGAGGCAGCAAGAGAAGGAACACAAGCAGGGGGAGTGGGAGAGGGAGAAGCAGTCTTCCCGCCAAGCAGGGAGCCTGATGCGGGGCTCGATCCCAGGACTCTGGGATCATGACCTGGGCCGAAGGCAGACGCCTAACAACTGAGCCACCCTAAAAATAAAGGTGTAGAGGCGCCTGGGTAGCTCAGTCAATCAAGTGTCTGACTCTTGATTTTGGCTCAGGTCATGATTTCAGGGTCATGGGATCAAGACCTGTGTCAGGCTCCGCACTGGGCATGGAGCCTGCTTCAGATTCTCTCTCCCTCTGCCTCTCTACACAACCCCCCCATTGTGTTCTCTCTCAAAAAGTAAAATTAATTAATTAATCAGAGTGTACATTTAGGGTTATCCCTGACATTTACATACAAGTGTTCTTTGTGTGGGAATAAAATTACCACTAGGGCATAGACTCCTGTTATGGTCTTAAGCATGTATTACCATGTGAAAGCTACTTACCTCGGTTTCAAGACAGGAGTTGAGAATTATTAACAATAGCAACAATCTGAAGACAAGGCACCCAGCATTTGAGGAAAAAGAACTTACCCAGAATACTCCACCATTCCAAGCACAGCACTGGAAAATTCTACTAACAATACGTGGCTCACTGGAAAAGACCATATGTACGTAGCTCATAAGGTACACGGGCTATTTCCATAACATCAGTGACTCCCCACCTTAGACCTTCCGTTGATTACCACTATTTTTCTAGCACCTGTTATTCTCCCAATGTTTTCCTAGTGCCAATGAAAAGAGGCTAAAAATATTTTGAGAGAAGCAGCTTTTTTTTTTTCTTTCTTTCTTTTTTTTTTTTGTGGTTCTCGATTCACCACTCTGTCTTTTCAGAACACGATGACATTTTTGAGCAAGCATGAGTGCTAGACCCTAGTTTAACTCAGTGTGGGGGAAAAAAAGTCACCTGTAACATTTTTTTTGGAAAAAAATACAAAAAGCAAGTAATGGGATACTGAAACTCCAAGTTACTATACAGGGTCTTACCTCTATACTACGGACCACTCACTTCCTGAAGTCCCTCCCCCTCGGACATTTTCTGGCATCAGCTCCCCCTCCTTACCTCTCTTGCTTCCTTTCTATACTTTGAGCTCTCCTCTGTGCCAGGACACTGCTTGCCCTTCTTCGACGCTGCTCCTCTCTCTTTTGCTGAATCCGAGCATCTAGCTTTGAGATGGTACAAATTCCCCAGATGGAGTCTTTGATTCCCTATAGACAAGGGTTTATTTATTTATTTTTTTTTAACATTTTATTTATTTGACAGACAGAGACGGGAGAAAGGGAACACAAGCAGGGGGAGTGAGAGAGAGAAGCAAGCTCCCCGCTGAGCAGGGAGCCCCATGTGGGGCTCAATCCCAGGACCATGGGATCATGACCTGAGCCAAACGCAGATGTTCAAAGACTTAAAATAATACCCAGGAGCCAAGGGTACTATTTCAAAGAGGAAGGATTACAGATCAGGAAGATTTTCCTAAGTTATGTCACATACAGTAAAGTGAAGTAACAGTGGAAACCACTGAACTTATTTTTGCCACATGCCTTAAGGGAGCCTTGGTAGTTTGATATAATTCAAAATTTATAGCAGTTGTAAGAAAACAACTTCTAAATATCCTTTCTCCAGATTTACCAAGTAATAATAAATGTGGTAATTAACTTATTTACACGTGTGTATATATATATATATATAGATAGATAGATAGATAGATATACACATTATTTTCCCCATATGAGAATGTGTATTTTTTTTTAAGAGTTTATTTATTTGGGGCGCCTGGGTGGCTCAGTGGATTAAAGCCTCTACCTTCGGCTCAGATCATGATCTCAGGGTCCTGGGATCGAGGCCCGCATCGGGTTCTCTGCTCGGCAGGGAGCCCCCTTCCTCCTCTCTCTCTGCCTCTCTGCCTACTTGTGATCTCTGTCAAATAAATAAATAAAATCTTTAAAAAAAGAGTTTATTTATTTGACACAGAGAGATCACAAGCAAGGGGAGTGGCAGAGGGAGAGGGAGAAACAGGCCCCCCAGCTGAGCAGGAAGCCCAATGCAGGACTCGATCCCAGGACCTGGGATCATGACCCGAACTGAAGGCAGATGCTTAACCAAGCGAACCACCCAGGCGCCCCCAGAATGTGTATCCCTAAGAGTGATATTCTTTTCTATAATCACAAGTTACTGATTGCAGAAATACTGAAAATTTAATCTGCAGTCCATATTCCAGTCTCTCTATTTGCCCTGACAGTGCCCTCTTTAGCATGTGCCAGAAGTCAGTTCAGAGTCCCATGCTACATTTACTCGTCATATCTCCTTAGCCTCCTTTAATTAGAAACAGCTCCTCAGTCTTTCTTTTTCAAGTATAGAGGCTAGTGATGTCATGGTTCCCTCAATTTAGGTTTTTTTTCATGATGAGACCCAGGCTACTTCATCTTCGGCAGGAGTATGGCAGATAAGCTGATGCGCCCTTCTAGATATTACATGTGGAGAGAGACATTGGTCTACCCTCGCTAGTGATGCTATTTTATACACTCAGTCAAGGTGCTGTCCAGCTTCTCCACTATATGTTTGCAAATTTCTCCTCTTGCAACTAATAAGCCATCAGTGGGCAGACACTGCTGTGACCAGGTAAACAGCCTGCTCGTTAAGTTTCTCTCTCTGAGATTTAGCACCCACTGACAATTCTTGCCCAATCCAAGCTTGAATAACATGGTTGCAAAACTGTGGTTTTCTAGTCCCTCCACACTTCACATTATAAAAAGTCCAGTTATTGCCCTCTGCTGTATTCACTGAATATGAATCATATACCTCTAGTATGCCCTCTGCCCTGCACTAAACTCCAGGGATACAAGGACCAGAGCTGGACTGCAGTTGGGGAAAGACAAAGGAATCATGACTGTAAGATGTAAATAGCTGGAGGATGAGATGCCATGCAAGGGAGAAACAACATGGTAGTATAGCTAGAGGAAAGAATGTCCTTAAAGACTTTCTGAAGAGGGAGAGGGCTAAGTCTATAAAGACAGTGACAGAGGCGCTTGTCCACCACACTGAAAGAGCTCCAATTGTGGAACAGTTAGTGCTACAAACCCCAGAATTGCCTATCGCCCCGTTCCAAAAACGACATTCATCCATCCATCCAAATACATACTAAATATCCTCCATGAGCTAGACTTCGGTCATACGAAAATGCTCGAGAAATGTGTAACCAAGGGAAGTATACAACCAAAAAACCAAAACTAGTTTAAAATATGTACCACAACAGATTTATGTCCAAAGTAGACCAGTGGCACTGGGATATTCAACCTCACAAAGAGTAGGTGGAAAGGGGGCGCCTGGGTGGCTCAGTTGGTTAAGCGACTGCCTTCGGCTCAGGTCATGATCCCGGAGACCCGGGATCCAGCCCCACATCGGGCTCCCTGCTCGGTGGGAAGCCTGCTTCTCCCTCTCTCACTCCCCCTGCTTGTGTTCCCTCTCTCGCTGTTTCTCTCTGCCAAATAAATAAATAAAATCTTTAAAAAAAAAAAAAAAAAGAGTAGGTGGAAAAGATATTCTAGAAGGAAAGGCCAATCTGGATTTCAAGAATGGCGTTTTTATCTACTGTTATTAGCTACAACAAATTTTGGAGCTAACTGCCAGGACACAGAAAAATGAGAAGGGGCCAAGTGGGTACATACTGACTACTGATGGCATAAATTGGCACAGTGTGCACCTGATCTTTTTATCTCCAAGTAGGGTTTATTTTGCTTTTAACTTCTAAATCTTCCATAAATTGTTTAAATATTTGAGGGAGTGAAGTTCACATGGCTGAGAGCCTTGTATGTGCGAAGACGATGACAGGACCCCATCTCTGTGATGCTTACAGTCTACTGCAGCAGACACACATTAACGGTGCATTGTAGAACCAAGGCTGAAATTTTATAGCAAGAGAATGGCAAGATGAGGGAAAAGTATTTTTTTTTTTTTTAAAGATTTTATTTATTTGACAGAGAGAAACACAGGCAGAGAGGGAACACAAGCAGGAGGAGTGAGAGAGGGAGAAGCAGGCTTCCCGCCGAGCAGGGAGCCCAATGTGGGACTCGATCCCGGGTGTCCGGGATCATGACCTGAGCCGAAGGCAGTCGCCCAACCAACTGAGCTACCCAGGCGCCCCTCAAAGCTAATAAACTTTTAAACATTCCCATTGAGGAAGGATTCCCCCTGCTCCCAAGGATATAGCTACAGGGGCTACAACTAGGGTATTAAGCCTCAGATACCCACTACAATGGAATTTTCTGCTATTCGTTAATTTGGGTTACTAAGTCCTAAGAGATCCTTATGGGACATTTTCCTAGAGCATTATCAACGCCACCATGTAGAATGGGGGGAAAGTATTCTATAATGTAAACAGGAATAAAGTGGTTCAGATAGTAGTAGTCTATCAATGTTCATTGTTTAATTTTGACCAGTAGACCATGGTTACATAAAATAACTTAATGCTGGTGAAAGATATAGGGCAATTCTTCGTACGATCTTTCAACTTTTCTGTAAGTCCAAAATTATTCCAAAATAGAAAGCTTTTTGAAAAAAAGGCTCAGGGGGTGCCTGGGGATCTCAGTCGTTAAGTGTTTGCCTTCAGCTCAGGTCATGAGAAAAAAGCTCCGGAGTCAAACTAACCAAGGTTCCAATACTAGAGACACTCACTAGATAGCTTTCCCAAGCTTCTGCAAGATGCAAGATAATACTTAGTCTCCTGAGCAGTGTGGATGAGAATGAAAACCTGTAGATGAGGGACCCAACAAATATAACAAAAACTCCCCCCCTCAAAACCTAAAGGATTTCCTAGTCAGTTCCTGCAGCAAAAAGATCAAGAGATGACACAACATGTACTCCAGATGACAAAAGGATGTACTCACCCTGGCAAGGTCCTGGAGAAAAGTTTTGACACTGTCAGCCATCTCTTCACCACCCAAACTACCAACTACACAGAGGAGAGAGAAGCGTCTCAAAATCTTTCATCATGGGGGACCTGGAAACAGATGTAGAATAATGGAGCAACAAATAGGTACCTTACAGGTAAGTCACACCTCGTACATCTCTACATTAGGACGTTTTCCACATACTTACATCTCTATGGGGAGTAGCAGATTTGGGCACTCCCATAGATACAAACACAGGGAACTAAGTGAAGGTAGAGCTGTAACTGCTGAAACTTGAAAGCGACACAATTTTTAAGTCGCTTCCCACCCTTTCCCTTTTACATGGGGGTAAATGTGCTCTTGAACCAGCAGTCTCCTCTCTGGGTCCCGATGTCCCTAACTATCCCGCCTACACATCCCAAATATTTGAGGATTTGGAAATGAGTGGTAATTACATTTCTGTATCCTCATAAGCAGTAGTTATACTTGATGTAGAACCTCAAACACCTGAATGAAAATACAAGCGCAATAAGAAAGTTTTGGCAAAAATTACTCAATATATGGGACACGTGGTTGGCTCAGCGGGTTAAGCCTCTCTGCCCTTAGCTCAGGTCATGATCTCACGGTCCTGGGATCCAATCCACATCGGGCTCCTTGCTCAGGAGGAAGCCTGCTTCTTCCTCTACCTTTTCCTTCCGCTCTACTGTTTGTGCTCTCTCTCTCTCTGAGACAAATAAATAAATCTTTAAAAAAAAAATTTCGGGGCGCCTGGGTGGCTCAGTCATTAAGTGTCTGCCTTTGGCTCAGGTAATGACCTCGGGGTCCCGGGATGGGATGGAGCCCCACATCGGGCTCCCTGCTCGGCAGGAAGCCTGCTTCTCCTTCTCTCACTCCCCCTGCTTCTCTTCCTTCACTCCCCCTGCTTCTCTTCCCTCTCTAGCTGTGTTTCTGTGTCAAATAAGTAAAATCTTTTAAAAAATAAAATAAAATAAATTTCTTACTAAAAAAAGGAAAAATTACGAAATATGCACTTCACACACAGTGTCCTCTGGCACACAAGTAAACTTAAGGTACAATGTGAAATCACCCACCTGGACTACCAAATAGGCCTTCCCAGGTTTTCCAACTTTAAATATATACATACATACATACACACAGTTTTAATAAGCATGCAAAAAGCAGTGGATATAAACTAGATCAAAAAAAAAGTCCGTGTATAAACATTCCTTAAAACACTACAGCTGGGCGCCTGGGTGGCTCAGTTGGTTAAGCGACTGCCTTCGGCTCAGGTCACGATCCCAGAGACCCGGGATCGAGTCCCACATCAGGCTCCCTGCTTGGCAGGAAGCCTGCTTCTCCCTCTCTCACTCCCCCTGTGTGTGCTCCCTCTCTGGCTGTGTTTCTCTCTGTCAAATAAATAAAATTCTTAAAAAAATTAAAAAAAAAAAAAAACACTACAGCTTTTTCATTTCAGGTATTTCTCGGGTGAACGAGAAACCTAGCTCCAGAACGAGAAACCTAGCTCCAAAAATTGTGACAGAGTTTCACAAGTATCTTGTATAAAACTCCCCATTTCCAAGCCTAAGCACATTCTCCCTCACACATACAACCACTTATAACTGTATCTTGCCCCAACTGGACAACTGCCACCCAGAACCAGAAGAGCAGGGACTACAGCAGTAGGAAGGCAACTTGCACAACCCCATATGTACCATCTGCTAAGGTCAAAACCTATTACTTCAGATAAAGAAGTTTCTTTAAAAAAAAAAAAAAAGTTTCTAGAGTTCTGAAAGTTCTGTGATATGCCCTCTTACAAACAAAAACACCCCAGGGTGACAGGGTAACTCACTGTCAGGTGACAAGTAACTAACTACTCAATACACCATACTAGTTTCTGAAGATTATCCCGGATTCACTCTTAACCAGCTACCGCCCCCTCTGTAAATTAAGGATATTAAAATTCTCCCCAGGTCTTTTGATTAGAAGGTGTTGTAATAAAAAACAACAAAAAGAGTAACTTCTATATAAACCCAATCCCACTAAAGACTGTGAAGTAGCTTGGGAGTTGAAGGAAGCCAATCACTCAGTCTGGATTTCTCACAGGACCCTGACAAGGAGCTCAGCAGTTCCAGTCCAGCAGAACAGCTGTGTAATCTGAACCGTGGCCATTAACACCTGGCTTCCGCATGTACAAAGAGCAGCTTATCTACTGACCATGGAAGGACAAGTCGCTTGGATTCTATAGAGACCCTAGCAGCCTTCCTTCACGGATACTCGGTGAGCTGCCCGGTTTGACAAACAGCTGAGGCATGAAGAAAAACAGGACTTGCCACCATTTAAGACCACACAGGTGGAACTTTACAACTGAGCTGGAAGGAAGGACGATGCATCTGGTTCTCATCACTTTACAGAGGGAGGAACTGAGACTCCGAAGTTAAACGCTTGCCCAAGATTACAGCAAATGAATGGCTACTGCGAACTTCAAAATCCTGGAGTTCTAACCTCAGATGGGACTTCTTTCTGCTCAAGCTTTGCAGTGAGTTTGTTTAACCCGAGCATCCCACGGAAAACTTCGCTTAAACCTGGAAATACGGCTGGCCTTTAGATCCCTAATAGCCATCAGAACTTGTTAAGCATCTTCTGAGGCACAGTCCTGTCCTTTCATTTCTAAGTCACCAAACCCAAGTCCGGAAAGCAGGAAGCTGTTCTCATCCACACCAGGTGCAGAAAGGGTGAGCATCCTCGCTTCTCTCGAGGGCTCCACAGACTGCTTTAAGTCCACGGGTCAGCTCGAACCCGTCTCAGTCGTAGCTCCTTGTTAATTTCGACCGGAAACAGTCTCCATCCGCAACCCAGCGGTGCACGAGGTACAGAGCACGCTCACCTTCCGTCACACGCTGAGCTAAACATAGACCCGCCGCACCTGGGGCAGCATCTCGCGCGGGGCTGCATCCCGCGCCCTGGGCTGGCCTGCCCCGGGCCAGAACCTTCTGCTAAGGGGTTCCCCTCCCGAAGCCCCTGTCCGGGACCACGTACCCCCCTGCTCGGGCCCTCCCCGCCCTCGCACGTCCTCATCGCCTCTGCCTCGCAGGGCCCCAGCCGCGCGGCACCGGTGGCCTGGCTCGGCCAGCCTGCACCTACCCGGCCGCTCCGCCGCGGCTCCGGCCCGCCCGGCCCCTCGCCCACCGCGGGCCCACTCGGTTCTTCTTGGACCCTCCACGCCCGGCCGCCAGCTCCCGCCCCGGCGCTCCCAGGGCCGGGGCCGCTGCGCCCGCACTGGGCATGCCCGGGCCGCACGGGGCCGCTGGGAAGTCGGGCGGGCGCGGAGCCGAGAGGAGCCGAGACGAGGCGCGCCGCGCAGCCAGGGGTGGAGTGGAGGGGGCGTGGCCTCAGCGGCGGAGGGGGCGGGGCCAGGCGAGGCAGCGGAGCCTGGGAAATGCAGTTCGTGCTCCGACCCCGCCCTTCCCACGCCGCGTCCAGGGACGCCCAGGACCGCCCCGCGCGCTTCCCGGACCTCCTCCCTCATTCAGTACTGCGGGATCGCTGGAACTGCTTTTTTTGTGCTCTCCGTTTACTCCTGTACGATTCCTTGTCCTTCGAAAACCCTAGGAGGCCCAGCAGGAGAACACAATACAGAGGTCACCTTGCTTTATCTGGTTGAAGATTTTCTGTAACCAAAGTATATTGTGCAAGATGGGCTTAATGAAGAACAGGACACACCGTCAAGCAGTTCCGCTGCATTACGTGTGCATTCTGAAAGCAAAGTGATGGCTGAGATTAAAATTCTAAAAATGAATAGAAATAAACCCTTTTCATCTCTATCCCCACCAATCCATTTTTTACCCCAGGGATGGCAAATTCTAGCCATCCATATTAAGCCTCGCCTAGATCTTTTTCTTTTCTGTTCCCAGCCTTCTATCTCACTTACCATTTCTTTTCTTTCCACTAATTTCCTTTACCTCTGTGTTTAGAACTGCTAGTGCTAGGACCGCCTATAGGATCAGATTTTTTTTTTTTAAGATTTTATTTATTTGACAGAGAGAAACACAGCCAGAGAGGGAACACAAGCAGGGGAGTGAGAGAGAGAGAAGCAGGCTTCCCGCCGAGCAGGGAGCCCGATGTGGGACTCGATCCCGGATCCCCGGGATCATGACCTGAGCCCAAGGCAGTCGCCCAACCAACTGAGCCACCCAGGCACCACTAGGATCAGATTTTTTACCCCGAGAAGCTGTTTAGTGCAACCTCCTATTTGTGGGACAGGAAGCCTGGGTGTCAAGTGACTCACTCAAGGTCATTGGTAGAGCAAATGCCCGGGTCTCCTGACTCTTCCAGTTAAGTAGGCTAGGAATTGTCGTTGACCTCTTCTCCCTGGCCCATGCCAAAATAAACCAGCCCCCTACCTTGAACCAGCTGATACCTTCACTTCCGTTCAAGAAGAGGATCAGTGCAAACGACCAAGATGGGAGAACGGAATGAAGCATTCAGAGTAGAAGGCTTGAAATAAAGGGCCAATCCAGGATTTATATGTAAACTCCTGGAGAAGTTGGGGGGCGAGGGTGGATATTTTTTTCTCACTTGTTTCAATAATTTCATTGACACTGAAAACAGATGTAGGAATATCCACTCAAGTTTCCTTTTCTCATGAATCTATTAGTGAAGGACAGGTGAAAGAAAGATGGGCGGGGACAAGCCGTCCCCACCCTAAGAGGAAATCACCCCTAAAAGGATTTTACACCCCGTGGTAGGAGCCCTCCACCCTTACTTCACATGATAGATGAGAAAAACCTAGCTGGGTGACAGGCATAGGGAGGGTTAATCAGATTAAAACAGCCCTCCAACAAGCCTATAAAACTCCCTGGATTTAGAAAGCTGATGGCCCCCGTCTTAGGTCCCCTCCCTCTTCCAGAGTTCCGTGCTATCACTTTATTATCACTGAATAAACTTTGCTTTGCTGCCCACTACTCAGTCTGGGCTACCTCTTCATTCTTCAAAGCCGTGACCAAGAACGCAGGCACCAAAGTAAAGGAAATCCAGGGACACTATTGCTTTGTTTAGTCTAGCACTGAAGTCATTAAAAAGAGGAAACATTCCTATGCATTTCTTTTGCCCCCATTCAAGTAAAAATCTTTTGGTTTTTTTTAAGATTTTATTTATTTGACAGAGAAACGCAGCTAGAGAGGGAACACAAGCAGGGAGAGTGAGAGAGGGAGAAGCAGGCTTCCTGCTGAGCAGGGAGCCCGATGTAGCACTCGATTCTGGGACTCTGGGATTATGACCTAAGCCAAAGGCAGACACTTAATGACTGAGCCACCCAGGCTCCCCTCAAGTAAAAATCTTAAACTGTTTATTACATAAAACAGGTTTTTTTTTCTTTTGGAATTTTATTTTGATTAAAGTAAGCAACCCATCCTCAGAGGCTTAGATATCATGTTATAAAGGGAGTTAAGTAGTTCAATAGTAGACTGAGTGTTGCAACTATCAGTTATAATGGTAACCATTCTTGAGAACTCTATCCTTTCTCAAAAGTGTGAACTTTGGTGGCTCAGTTGGTGAAGCAATTGCCCTCGGCTCAGGTCATGATCCTGGAGACCCGGGATCGAGCCCCACATCAGGCTCCTTGCTCAGCGGGAAGACTGCTTCTCCCTCTCTCACTCCCCCTGCTTGTGTTCCCTCTCTAGCTCTGTTTCTCTCTGTTGAATAAATAAATAAAAATCTTTTTTTTTTAAGTGTGAACTTAGAATTTAATACATATTAATCCCCAGTTTCCTTCATGGAAGGAAATCTTACAAATCCCAACCTGTATAATATTATCTAGAATTTAAAAAATGGTAATAATTATACTTTGCACTTTTAAAGAGCTCTCACAAACTAACAAAAGATAGATGCAACCTATGAGACAAATAGGAGAAGGTATTATTTTCTTAATTTTACAAACCAGGAAGCTGTATGGCAGAGCACTAAACTCAGACAACTTGACCTCCAGTCTAGCTGTGAGCCTTAGTTTCTGCATCTGCAACACAAGGTTGCTAAAATAAATGGTATCTGTGTAACTGTTCCTTCCAACTCTGTGTGCCATGATTTTTTTTTTTAAGATTTTATTTATTTGACAGAGAGAAACACTGCCAGAGAGGGAACACAAGCAGGGGGAGTGAGAGAGGGAGAAGCAGGCTTCCCGCCGAGCAGGGAGCCCGATGTGGGGCTCGATCCTGGGTCTCCAGGATCATGACCTGAGCCGAAGGCAGTCACTTAACCAACTGAGCCACCCAGGCGCCCCTCTGTGTGCCACGATTTAGTGAATTGGTGATAATATCAGATCTAGAGGCTAGCTCTCCATTACCAGTCTTGGAGTCTTCCAGGGAGAGAGATACTATGATTTATTAAGCATCAAACACGTACCAACCCTTTCAAACTTACTATTTCCCAACAACCACTTCAGTGTGGTAACTAATAAAATTAACAAAACAAAACAATACAGCCCAGTTTGTGGGATTCCTGGTGCCATGCCCCCTTCACAATACTCACCTTTGTGGATCACTGCAAGACCTCCTAATTAATTTTAGGCTGTGTATTATCACCACTAAGGCAGTGTTCATCAAATTTTAATGTGAAAATGAATCACCTAGAGATCTTGCCGAGTAGAAATTGTCATTCAGTCCATCTGAGGTGCAGGCTAGAAGTCTGAATTTCTGAGAAGCTTCCCCGTGATCATTATACACATTTATCGAGTGCTGGTTATCCACCTACCTATCTTGGCTAGGTATTTGGAATACGTCATGTCCTCAACATGCCTCTCTCCCACTGGAAAACAGAAGAGGTAATGCAATGTGATAAAAACCAAGTCTTGGGGCTCCAGGGTGGCTCAGTCATTAAGCTTCTGCCTTTGCCTCAGGTCACGATCCCCGAGTCCTGGAATCCAGCCCTGTATCAGGTTCCCTGCTCGGCCCAAAGCCTGCTTCTCCCTCTCTCACTCCCCCTGCTTGTGTTCCCTCTCTAGCTGTGTTTCTTTCTGTCAAATTAACAAATAAAAAATCTTAAAAAAAAAAAAAAAAAGTCTTGCGGGACAATGCAGAGTTGCAAAGAGAAGAAAGGATGAGGAAGGAATTCTACACCGAGAAGGCAGCATATTTAGAGCCCTGTAATTTGTTCATTAAGGCTGGAGCCTTGAATGGGAGGAGAAACGGCAAGAGATAAACTCCCCATTTATCAAGTGGTTTCTGTTTGCCCTACTCTTTTCAAATAATAGGATTTAGTGATAAGCAAGACAGACAAGATGTCTGCATTAATGGGGTTGAGTAAATAGACAGGATGGCAGGACACAGAATAAGATAATCGTGATAAATGATGAAAACAAACCACACACACACAGAAACATCCTCGGGAACGATGGCAGGCTGGCTGCCCGTGGCTACGTGAAGAGTGAGAAGGGAACGCATCGTAAGGAGCTGACTTTGTGTTGGGATCTGAATGCAGAGAAGGAAGCAGGCGTGTAACAATCATGGGAAACCGATACTTACCTGGCAGGGGAGATACCATGATCATGAAGGTGGTTTTCCCAGGGCGAGGCTTATCCATTGCACTCCAGATGTGCTGACCCCTGCGATTTCCCCAAATGTGGGAAACTCGACTGCATAATTTGTGGTAGTGGGGGACTGCGTTCGCGCTTTCCCCTGAAGAAAAAAAAAAAAAATCATGGGAAACCGATAATGGCAAAAACTTGGTTGGTATGTTCCAGGAACAAAAACAAAACACAGTGGCTGCAAATATGACAAAGTCATATTTGGCTCCTCTTCTTCATCTCCCACATCCCATCAATCACCACATAAAATTGACCTTGAACAATGCAGTCATTAAGGGTGCTGCCCTCCCCCAGCCCTGTACACAGTCCAAAATCCACATAAAACCTTTGATTCTCCCAGAATTTAACCACTAATAGCCTCCTGTTGACTGGAAATCTTATTGATTACATGAATAGTCTATTAATTCATTTTTGTATGGTATGTGTATTCTATATTGCATCGTAATAAAGTAAGCTGGAGAAAAGAAAATGCTAAGAAAATTGTAATGAAGAAAAAATACATTTACAATAATATACTGTATTCATCAAAGAAAATCCACATATAAGTGGACCCGCATGGCTCAAGGGTTGACTGTAGTTTTAATTCTACCCCTTAAAAATCTCTCTGGTCCAGCCCTGAATTTATCTCTACCACCACCATTGCTTTTCACCTAAATTCCTATAAAAGCCTTCTGCCACTGGTCTGTTCCCTCAACCCATTCCCTACATGGCAGATAGACAGGGCTTTTAGAAAATGGAAATCTGATTATTCTTCTTCCTGCCTAAAACCCTTCAGTGGCTCCTATTTTTATGAGGACAGAGTCTAAATCGTTTATCTTTATTACGGTTTATAAAGGCTCTGGGGACATGTGCCTACATCTCTTGCACCACATGTGTCTCTCTACTCTGTATTTCAGTCATAATTCGTAGAACACACCAGTGTTTCTCTCTCTTCCAGGCCTTCATATGGCATTCCATGTGCCTCCCTCTGCACCCTCCACATGCACACATCTTCCTCGGATTCCTCCTCACCATCACATCCTCTGTGGAACCCTTCCCAGTTAGCCCGCAGTTCTGCCTCTGAGCGCCTGGAGCACCAGAAACTTCCCTTATCAAATTACTCACCATGCTAAATTACAATTACTTATGTAACTATTGGTCTCCCCCATTAAACAAGGGGAAGACCATTACTGCTTTGTTCTTTTTTTTTTTTTAAGATTTTATTATTTATTTGACAGAGGGGAACACAAGCAGGGGGAGTGAGAGAGGGAGAAGCAGGCTTCCCGCCGAGCAGGGAGCCCAATGTGGGACTCGATCCCGGGTCTCCGGGACCATGACCTGAGCCGAAGGCAGTTGCTTAACCAACTGAGCCACGCAGGCGCCCCGCTTTGTTCTTTTTCATAATCCTCAATGCCTAGCACAGTGTCTAGCACTGGAGTAGATACTCAACTGTTGGTTGAAAGAACAAGTGAATCAATTAATAGAAGCTGAAATCGGCAATTAGATCCTAACTTTCTATGTCATCCCATGAGCTTTGGACACTATCTTGGTAGCAGCAAGGAGCCAGTGGGGAACTTGAAGGAAAATGATGTGATTATAGTTGAGTTTATGAAAGACCACTCTGGTGACAAGAAGACTCAGGGGTTTCAAGTGAACAAAATTATCAGTAGCGAATGTGGAGGTCAGAGGCTGGTGTTTCCATTATTCAAGGGTGCAATGATGAAAGCCTGAACCTGCAGAGAACAGTTTGGAGACAAGAAAAAAGCAACTTAAGGACTTGGTGATTGGGCCAGGAGGTAGAGAGAAGGGTCAAGAATGGCTCTTATGTTTCTAGGGTGGCTTTTCTGATGGATAAGAAACGTCATGACCTGAAATTGGAAATGCAGGAGAGGTAGGAATCATGGAGGAAGATAAATTCAGCTTTACGCATGTTGAATTTCAGGTGACTCCCATATGCACAAGTGGAGATATTTCAGTAGGCAACTGGATCTGGACTCACAAAACAGATCTGGGCAACAATACAGATTTGCGGGGCGCCCGGGTGGCTCAGTTGGTTGGGCGACTGCCTTCGGCTCAGGTCATGATCCTGGAGATCCGGGATCGAGTCCCACATCAGGCTCCCTGCTCGGCGGGAGGCCTGCTTCTCCCTCTCTCACTCCCCCTGCTTGTGTTCCCTCTCTGGCTGTGTTTCTCTCTGTCAAATAAATAAATAAAATCTTTAAAAAAACAAACAAATAAACAAAAAACAAAAAAAAAATCACAGATTTGGGAGTCGTTGGCATACAGGGGATAGTTGAAATGACGGAAGTAGAGGGGATCAACCAGGTAAATGAACAGAAACAAAGCAGTCAGTAGAGCATGTGAGTCTTGATCTCCAAGTCGTGAGTTCAAGCCCCATGCTGGGTCTAGAGATTACATAAAAATAAAATCTTTTATTTGTCTTTAATTTTTCAAGATTTTATTTATTTTTTTGACAGAGAGCAAGAAAGTGAGAGAGGGAATACAAGCAGGGGGAGTGGGAGAGGGAGAAGCAGGCTTCCCATGGGACAGGAAGCCCGATGCGTGCTGAATCTCAGGACCCTGGGATCATGACCTAAGCCAAACGCAGACACTTAACGACTGAGCCACCCAGGCGCCCCTAAAATCTTTTTTTTTTTTTTTTTTTTAGGATTTTATTTATTCATTTGAGTGGGAGAGCACACACAAGCAGGGAGAGAGGCAGGAGAGGGAGACAAAAACTCCCCACTGAGCAGGAAGCCCTACATGGAGCTCGATCCTAGGACTTGATCATGATCTGAGCACAAGTCAGACACCCAACCAACTGAGCCAGCCAGGCACCCCCAAAATAATTTTTTTTTT